>RJWT010042849.1:0-12061 GCA_004365215.1 Cuniculus paca | reverse complement strand
GTTTCCAATTATTTAACATATTACACACACACACACACACACACACCTGCTAAATATACTGCCCTTTGCTGTACCCAACTGGCAGTTGAAACAGAGCAAACAGCCCTGGCTTTCAGTCTAGAATGGTTGTTTGATGTATTCTTCTGAGAACATAAAAGATAAGAATGAATCATTATCTTCAATCAACTGTCCAATATCACACCAATTAATTCTGCAAAACAATGGCAGCCACACTTAGACCTGGCCGGGAACAAGGTCAGATGCCCATTCCTGGTTCAGCATGACTCTGCAGAATTTAAGGGTGAAGCTAGAGTCCAATAAACCCCACCCCAGATCTCAAGTGATAATGTGTCTAATTTCCCAATGTCACTTTATCTGTTAATGTGGTAGTTGATTGAGATTATTGCTTTCAGTTGGAGAGTGCCATAAGGTTTCCCACATGGAACTACATGTTCTAGAGAACGAAATACTAGCAATTAGTCTTACATCATAAGGAACTGAGCAGAACTTGGGAGAGTAGGTGTCCACAGTGGCTCCAAATGAACACCCAAGAACCTACACATTCATTAATTTATTCACCAGATATATGGAATTAACATGTTAGGAAAACTATTAGACAAGCACAAGCCATGTTCAGCTTACCCCTCCTCTCAGCTTTGGGAGTGATAGGTGGCACTGTGGTGAAAAGTGAGGCACTAAGATACTATAAGTCTGAGATCTACTGGGTGACATTTGGGGATAATTTGTGGAAAGAGGTTAGAGGAGGGCAGCTCTGGATGAGGTGCTGTCTCATATGTCATTCACTAGGTTCATGCTGGTGAATCTACAGTCCTATGGCATGTTTCAGTGCAGCCTGGACAAAGGCCATGTTTCTGGAATCCTCTTTCTTCTCATACTAGTGTCACATTTTTACCACTGTGAAAGCTGCCAGAGTCCCAGTGGAGTTGCTATGGTAAGTCTTAATAAAAATAAAATAAATAAGTGCCAGGTGGTTATGAAGAAAAGGAATCTCATGAATGCATGGCTTGAGAAGAAAACTGCCACAAAAGACTGGCAGAATCACAACCTGGCTAAAGGCCAGCACAACCTCATATAAATAATACTTCTCTGAGGTTGGCACCTGGAAAATGTCCAACCTTAGACTAGTGCTCCCCTTGCTATGGCACCTTCAAACTTCTGCTACTAATTCTTGTGGCCAAGGATTATTGTTTCAAAATGATTATATAATCCTCCTGATTTTACCTTTAAATTTCCCTTTACAGCATTTGAATACACCCATGACACCGTATCAGCATACCATCTGTGATATTTTAGTAGTTTTTAAAAATAGATTGTCTCTTTTTACTTTACCTCACTCATTCAAAGAGAGATTTATATCATTTCCATAAATCAAAGACCTATATGACCTATGATAAATTAAAGGTGAGCATGGGAAATATGCTACTATATTTTCTATAAATTAAAATAATAAGAAAAATAAAAAGTAAATGCAGTAATAACTGATCTAATTTCTAAAATTGTATACCCAAAAATAAGTCACTCAATGTCAAAAGTGAACTGTTGGTTGATAAACATTTAGTGACATGAAGATAGGGACAACTTTGACCAACAATCATTTAGTTTATAGGTATCAGGTTTGCCTCATTCACAGTCCAAGTGTGCTGATACAGTGGAATAGAATGCCAAGAGCCTGAAGAGAAATCTTATGAATCAACAACAAGCAAGATTTAGCCCTTGGGTCTAGTTTGTTAACCACTGATCTGGACTAGGATATTTTGTTAAATCTAACTGATGATTTCTAAAGTTGTCATGGGTGCTGAACAGTCAACTAAAGGGATGCAGGATGCAGGAGTGAGCACAAGACTTTTCAGAGTCCATCCTGAATGCAGTGCTCTTCACTTCTGCTGACATTCCCTTGGAGAAAACAGTCACAGGATCAATGTCATCACAAGGAAACCTGAAAAAATATGGTCTGCATATGTTTCCAAGAAATTGTGGTAGATTGTAATGAATGCTCAGCAATAACTGCCACTAACATTAACCATTAAATTATTTTCACATGGGAAGGTCATGTGTGTGATGAAATCTCTAAAATGCTTTTTGGACTTGATTCAGAGCTGGAGCAGAGTTGTAGACCTTCTGAGATTTCTAAAGTCATTATCATTCTTTTGCTATTTTTCCTCCTGCAGTGGCAGGCCAGAAGCATAATGAGTTTGTACTGGTTGAATTGGTGGAAAAATTATTCAAAACACAGTCTCTTTCCATTCTTTCATTCATGAGTGAAGAGAATTTCAAGGATTTTCATACTACTCATGTACAAGATGTGTTTTTTTTTATTTTAAAGATAATAAAACAAATACAAAATAAAACAGAATGTTCAATCAAAACAAAACAAAGAATGTGGTACAAAACTTCAAAACAAAACAAAAATAAACCAACAATGGTTACCATGTTGCCCCTTGCTATCTTCAAAATAACTTCCCATACCATCAGGCAAAATCAAACACAACAGAACGGAATAAAACCAATCAAAACAAAACAATGAAAGCAATATAGGACTTCAAAACAAGGCAGTTGAAATACCACAGTGGCTACTGTAATGTATCTTGTTAACTTCAAAGTAGCTGTTTATATCATCAGACATAATAAAAACAAACAAAACAAAATAGAATAGTCAATCAAAACAAAATAATGAACATGATACAAGACCTCATAACAAGATGAAAGGAAATCAATAATGGCTACCATAATGCCTCTTGTTATCATCAAAATAATGGCTCATGCCCTCAGGTGTAATACAATCAAATAAAACAGAATAGAATAAAACCAATCAAAAGAAAACAATGAAAGCAATACAGGACTTCAAACAAGACTGCAGGAATACAACAGAAGCTATCATGATGTGTCTTGTCTTCAAAGTAGCTGCTTAGATGAGGTCTTACTGTGTTGTACAGGCTGACCTTGACTTCCAAGGCTCAAGAGATTCTCCTGTGTCAGCCTCCTATAACTGAGACTACAGGCATATAGTGGACACAGACAGAAAATCATTTTAACAGATCTAAGCATGCACATAAAATAATGCAAGTTTAACTGAAAAATCTCAATTGTACCCATGGAATGGGCACAGATTTTTACCACGACTATTTTAATAGTATTGCCAAATATGGGCAAGAGTATAGGTGAATATATTTTATGGGAGGGTACTATCCCAACACTTAAAATCTACCCTAATGCTTAAGAGAGACATTGTCCTTCCCATAGTCACTTATATTAACTATATTTTTATTTTGCATTGATTGGGTGGGTGGAAGAATTATTCAAAATGCTTTGACATCTGAACCTTAGCTGATGTAAGCTTATTCTTAGAATCTTTAAAGCACTTACCTGTGACTGGACTTTTCATATGTAAACTAACCCATCCAGAGCCTACAATGCAACCACTACCTTTATGACTCTCTCATATGCTGGGTCACTTATTCCCTGCCCTACTCACTCCAGGGTCTGGTGTCATCGGAATCAGCACCCATGCCCTGAAGTCCACTGAAATTTTTCAAACCATCCAAATCTTTGCATGTTTACCATGCCTCTTTCTTCCCACAGGAAGCACAATAAAAGTTCTTATCCCTCACCTCATCATCACTTCCTGCTGAACTCAGGTCCCCATGTGGCATCCACCCCATAAGGCCTGAAGTGTCCCCTCCAGTGGAAACAGTGATTAACAAACTCTCCCTCCAGGGACAATCATCTCTTGGTCTGTTAGCTTGGCCACACCTAAAAAACAATAAAACCAAAACTGATAAAACACTGATCTCCATGAATAATTCTGGGTAAGCCCAAAGAGGAATATATCAGATCTTCATCTCAGTGAAGTTGACAATCTTAAAAATCTGACATAATCAGAATGAACAGAATAGTGAATACTTAAGCAATTAAGTGTTTCAGTTATGTTATGCAATATAGCTATAAAAATGTAGAAAATATTGTTTTTAAATATTTGGGGGAAAGTGATTTATCACTTTCTGTTAAAGAAAGGAGATCATATAATTTCTTTTCTCTCCTCAAATTCTTCTAAAAAGACAGAAAAATAAAGTTAAATATACCAACCCACATGTACAAACACATACAGAGGAGACAACATCATTTCAGAAGCCAGATGAGGACAGAGCAGTGAGAACTATGTTTAAAGCACAGGAAGTGAAAGACATTGAGAAGGAAGGAAGAAAACCTTATACAAATAAGAGGGTAACATGGAGACAAAACATACTTCCAGCACTCAACAGTAATATAAACATTAAAAATGGGAACTAGAAATACAACTCATCTACATCCATGAGGAGTGCAGTTTTTCCCTTTGAAATCCATCCAAGGCAAAAGTTTTTCACAGACTCTCTGCCTTTCAATCTTACATAAATAATTTGAATGACCCTTAAAGCTCTGACCACCTACTTATATCTGAGTATCAAAAGATCCTTCACCGAGGTCAATATATAATGTGATTTCTGTTCAAAGATCAGTGAATGAAAGGAAGCACTTCTGAAGTCATAGATGTGACCGTTGTAAAGAGGACCTTGATGGAATCCATGCCTGGTCACCTAATGTATTGGTTACTTTTTTCATTGCTGAGACAAACACCTGACACCAAAGTGAAGCAAGGAAAGATTTATTTAGCTCACAGTTTCTGGAAATTTCAGTCCATAATCAGCTGGGTCCAAGGCAGAGTGGCATGGCACTGGGGCAACACTTCAAGGCAGCAGCCAGAGTAAAAAAGAGGGAAACACAAGCCTCTTCTTTACCCTTAAATTGCACACAGGCCACCCCCTCCACCAAAACCTTCAGGGTGGGTGTAACACTCACAAAGTATTCTTGCCTTCCTTTGCACAGGATGAGGATATTTACAAAGTAAGAACCCTGGCTCCCTGCTGAGTCTCTCAGTTAAACTTCTAAACTTCTCAAGTTAACACAATGTATTAACCATAAGACCTAACTTGTGGTCATGGAGATGGACCAGGTTTTCCTGACTCTTATACTACCAACAAGAAACCAATGGCCCTCTTTTCCTCATTGAAAGATTTATTTGAGTGAACACCACTCTGTAAGTCATTCCCTAAGTCAAACCAATCAAGGAAATATAAGGTCTTGAATGCATGCCAAAGGTCAGCCATTCTTCTGAAAACTCCAAGTATTAAAAAACAATATAAAGTGTCTCTTACTGTTCTGATGGGAGTGCAAGTTGGTACAACTTTGGTGGAAAAAATTTTGAAGTGTGAGTTGGTACAACTTTGGTGGAAAAAATTTTGAAAATTTTAACATAAGAAACCTTTATGACCAGCAAAGTCAAGCTTAGGTGTCAATACATGAAAAGTGCCTGCATGCAGTCCTTAAAAAACAGGTTCTAACTAAGCATAGTGCGTGCCTGTAATCTCAGCATGTAGCAGGCTTGCCATGAGTTTAAGGCCAGCCTAAGCCACAAAGTAAGCTCAAGCCCAGCTTAAAATACATAGTGAGGCTCTGGCTTAGATTTTTTAAATGACAGGTTATGGACTACTTGTGACAACATTGTTTGTAATAACCTCAAACTAGAGACTGTCTGTAATGGACTGAATTATGTCATTCCCCAGATTCCACTGTCAAAGAATCAACAACTAAAGTAAATGTATTTGTAAGATGGGCATTGATGGAGGCAAATAAATTGAGTAGTACATAAGGATGAGGTCCTCCCTAGAATAGCAAAAGCACTTCTGGGCAGCAAGGGCAGGACAGGATGCATCACAATCCCAAACTTGAAATTATACCACAAAGATACTGTAATCAAATCAGCATTTTACTGGAATCAAAACAGACCTGAGGATCAATGGAATAGATTAGAAGATACACCCCCAAATACAAACACACTCAGCCATGTTATCTTTGACAAAGGGGCCAAACATGATCACTGGAAGAAAGATAGCCTCTTTAATAAATGGTGGTGGAAAAACTGGCTTTCCATATGCTGAAAACTAAAATTAGACCCAAGCCTATCACTATGCACTAAACTAAAGTCTAAATGGATCAAAGATCTAAATATTAAAACAGAAACAGTAAATCTGCTGGAAAACAAAGTAGGTAGAAATCTTGAAAACATAGGGGTAGGTGGAGAATTCATGAACAAAAGTCAAACTGCACAGGAAACACTTCCCAGAAGCAACAATTGGGATCTTGTCTTGTTAAAAAGTTTTTGCATGTCACAAGAAATCTCCAACAGAGTGAAAAGAAAACCCACAAATTGGGAAAAAATTTTAGTCAATTGTCCTTCAGACAAAGGTCTTCTATCTAGAACATATGAAGAATTAAAAAATATGAGGCCCTCGAAATTCAAAGACCCAATCCAAAAATGGGCATTTGAGATGAAAGCACACTTCTCAGCTGAAGAAGTATGAATGGCAAATAAATACATGAAAAAATGTTCAGTATCATTGGTCATTAGAGAAATGCAAATTAAAACAACTCTGAGATATCATCTCACTCCAGAAAGAATGGCCAGGATCAAGAAAACCACCAACAATAAATGCTAGAGAGGCTTTGGGGATAAAGGAACCCTTCTCCACTGTTGATGGGAGTGCAGACTGGTGCAACCACTATGGAGGTCAGTCTGGAGGCTTCTCAAAAAGCTCGGACTGGAAGTCCCATTTGATCCAGCTATTCCGCTTCTGTACATAGTCCCAGAAAAAGTGAAATCATCTTACCACAGTGATGTATGTGCACCCATGTTTATAGCAGCACAATTTGTAATAGCCAAATCTTGGAAACTACCCAAATGCCCATCAATTGAGGAATGGATAAAGAAGATGTGGTACTTTTATACAATGGAGTACTATTCAGCTATAAAAAATGATCACACTGAGGCTTTTATAGGTAAATGGATGCGACTTGAGACCATACTCATAAGTGAAATAAACCAAACCCACATGTGTAAACACCGCATTGTCTCCCTAGTGTGAGAAACTGAAAGACTCAATAAGATACAAAATTCCCGATAAATATGGAGAAATGGTTCTGAAGTCCAATGGTGCTTTTATTCTTTGATTTGATTGGTTTAAGTCCCTTTCTTACTATTTGAATGCAATATGTGAAAAGATAGGAACAGCTCATTTGAAAAAATGAGACACTACGGTAGCCATTGCTGGTTCCTTGTTGTCCAACTTGAAGCATACTGTAATGCTCTTTTGTTTTATCTGGTTTTATATCACTTGTTTTGTTTGAGTTTATTGTGTGTAAATGTATGAACAACCATTTTGAAGAAAGCAAGAGACACTAGGGTAACCATTGTTAATCTCCTGTTGTTATGTTTTGAAAACCTGTATAGCTTGCAGTGTTCTGTTTTGAAATGCTATATTATGTTTGACTCTATTCTGTTTTCTTTTGCTTTGTTTTGTTTTGTTTTGTTCTATTCTCTTTAAAATAAAAACAAGGATGAGGTCCTCATCAAGTAGAATTGATTTGATGTCCTTAGGGGCATAAGCCTGGGTCCAGCAACCCATTCCTTAGTTTTCTACTGTAAATTTGCACTTTAGCATTATAGTAGCCAGCTGTGTACTTATGTATCTTTCTCTGAGGGTACTTACCCACTTGGTATTGTGAACAGCAATGGATGTGCACTTGTGCAAAGGCGTCAAAATAGGATTTTGACCCACTTTTATGCTCTAACTGGCTTTGAATATGTTTACCATAGCATCATAGAGGGTTCAATAAACCCACACCACTCCAGAATTTGTTTCTTTTTTTAAATTCTTTTTTGATTTTTCTGGCAGAAGTACTCAGTTCAGTAAAATGCCACATGAAAAACCAGGCTTACAAGTTTTGGAAGAGGTCAAAATTGAATCATCAGATTATTCATACATAGATGATAAAGATGATCCATTATGATAAAATCCATGCTTTCATGAGAGAAAAGTAGTATGAGTCAATGATGATGATGGTGATGATGATAACATTGACATTGGCTATGTGAGCCAAAGTTCCCATGACAGTGAAATGGAGCAAGAATCAACTGATACAGACACAGGGAACACAGAAATACTTGATTCAGATGACAAAGAAAATAGCAATGTGAATATATATTTAACCAATCAAAATGTTGTGAAAGGACCACGCCACTAAATGGAACAATCTAGTGTTAGAACTAGGTCCAAAAATACAATGAAGGTCTTGGCCAGGGTGAAACATATTGGATAGAAAGCCAGCACTAACATTCAATGTTGAAAATTGTAACCGTCGAAATAATAAAAGATGCCTAGAAGTACACAAAGGCTGAAATGCAAGTAAAACATTCTGTATACAATAATAGCCACATTAAAAAATGTATTTATTATGAAAGCTCACTAATTAAATTGAAAGCATTCATAGGTCTGCTGTACTTAGCACAGATTTATCATGGTGATCATAAGAATGTAAAAGGCATACAGAAAATCGATGGGTTAAAATATGGCATAAAAATGTATTCCCTTGTAAATGCAAACATTTATTAGTCTTTCAATGTAAACATTTATTCTGGAACTCAGTCATGAGGTCCTTATTCAAATAGCAATAAACCAAATGATGTTATGAACAGACTTGATGCTTCCATCTCTCAAACTAATTGCAATATCACATTCAACAATTGGTTTACCAATTGATATTACATTTACTAACAGAGTGCAAGTTGTCCAGCACAAGAAACATACACAGGTACAAAGCAGAAATTCCAAATAAAATGCTGCAATTTTGAAGCAGAGAATTGTACAATACAATGTTTGAATTTCAGAAAGATATACCATTGGCCTTGTATATGGCAAAGAAAAGCAAACTGATACTGCTGATGTCAACGTTTCACCATGATGGAAATATCGATAGGAAAATCTCAACAGGAAAATCTCGACAAAACAGAAGCATGAGATGGAAACTTTCTACAGCAAAACCGGGGACAGAATACACGTTGTTGATGAGTTATATGACCAAGAAGTCACTTGAAATACAAAGCAAAATACAGTAGTTGTATTTTACTTGATCCTAAACATGTGTGACAGAAATAGTTTGATAATTTATAAGGAAAATAACAAGTGAAAAATATCACAGAGAATTTTTCTCACGGGATAAGAGATCAATTACACCAGAGGAAAACCAAAATTTTTTGCCCAGGGAACGACACAAAAATATTGTGGGTCAGCTGGGGGTGGTGGCTCACGCCTGTAATCCCAGCTCTCGGGAGGCTGAGACAGGCGGATCGTGAGTTCGAGACCAACCTGGGCTACAAAGTGAGCTCAAGGCCAGCCTGAACGGCATAGTGAGACCCTGCCTCAAAAACACCAGGGCTGGGGATCTAGCTCAGCGGTCTAAGCGCCTGCCCAGCAAGCGCAAGGTTGTGAGTTCAATCCCTGGTGCCACAAAAAAAAAAAATATTGCGGATCACACTGGTGAGCTGACAGGTGAACAGGCAGGAACAGCACCACAAAGACCTACTACAACAGGAAAATAAAAAATATATCAACTGTCTCCTACAAGAAAGTATGGGAAAACAAAACATACATACTCTCAGTGTAAGTGATAGTTGTGTATGGAACATGCAGTTGTTATATGTGAAGACTGCCTTGTATGTGACAGTTGAAGCAAAGCTTATTTCTATCATAGATTTTTGTTTGTGTTTACACTGTAGTTCACATAGGTTTTTACTTTTGATGTAATTTTTTCAATTTTGTGAGCAAGTAAACAGATGATGTGAAAATATTGATGTCTATTCTAAGCACTCATTACATATTTGACATTGTATTTTATTAACATCTTACTTCCCTGATAATTGCATCTTGTGCAATACAGTAAGAAGCTCCTAACAAAACAAGAAGAGAGGTGACAAGACTGCCACATAGAAAAGGAAAGTTAAGCACCATGCTGCCAGTGTGACAGAGACATGTACATGGCACATGTGGTTGCCATGTGTGAAGACTGCCTTGTGTGTGACAGTTGAAGCAAAGCTTATTTTTATGGTAGAGTTTTACTGGTAGTTCATATAGGAATTTATTTCTGATGTTATCTTTTAGGTCTTGCAAATAAGTACACAGCCAATACAAAAAAGTTGATGTCTATTCTAAATGCACAATATGCACAATACATATTAAGAATTTAATAATTTATTTTACTGATATTTTATGTTCCTCTTATTTACACATTGTATAATATAATAAGAGCCTCCTGACAAAACAGCAAGACCACTGAGATGTCAAATATGTCCTATAAAAAGGCCAGGAAAACAAAAGACATGTGCTGTCAGTGTAAGTGATGCATACATAAGGAATACACTGTTGTCATGTGTGCAGACTGTCTTCAGTGTGATAATTGAAGTACAGATTTTTTTTGAAGAGTATTATTGGTGTTTTCATTGTAATTCATATGGGAATTTATTTCTGATGTTCTTCTTCTAGACATTGTATATCAAAAACCAGTCAAAGTTGAAAACTGTGATGCTTTTTTATAAGCAGTAAATATTAAAACCTCAATATTTTTGCAATTTTTTCTGTTAAGTACTCATTGCTTAATATAATAAAATTCATAAAATTAAAATTAATAATTCATCTATAGAAATATTCTAGAAAATAAACAGACCCATGTTTTGGGTCTTGTTATGCAAAATTAGTTATGTCTTATTAGCAAAATTAGTCTTATATTAATCTAATGTTCCAAGGGCTATGAAGAAGAACAGATATCAGAATGGTCCTCCCCCCTACACACACACACACACACACACACACACACACACACTTACTCACAAAAGAAAGTGAGTCATATGATGGCACAATAAGTGAGAATCGCTGCAAACCACAAAGAGAGTCCTCTCCAGGAATCAAATCATCTGGCACTTTGGTGTGAAATCTCTAGTAGCCAGCACTATGCTAAAATGAATTTGTATTGCTTCAGTCACGCTGCCTGTGGTAATTGGTTATGGTCATCTGAGTAGATTTATATGGTACCCAAAGGCTCACTGCTGTGGAATGGACAAATGAGAGTTCATTTCCACCACGAGTAATTTATGTATTCATCAGGAGCAAGCTGCAACCATATACAACAATCAAGGAGAATCTCACAAAATTAAGAGGTAGGCTTGTTGGAACATAATAGGTCATTGAGAGCATCATCCACAGGAGAAAGTAGTATAAGTATAGCATAGTCCTCATTTGACCAGGATAGTTCTAGTAAGAGAGTATTACTATAAAACAAAGTGAGCATGGCCCTTGCCAGTTCTACTCTTTTCTGAGAATGTTCTTACCATTGAAAAATCATAAAGTCCCAATGCAGGCAAGCAGAAACCAGCACCATGCTCTTAAACCTCCAGGACTGAGAGTTATATAACCCTCTTTTCCTTATATAGTGCCCAATCTCAGAGATTGGGTTATAGCAACAGAAAATGGGCTAATCTGAACTCCCTATTTAAAAGAACAAGTTTCATGCAGGTCAAGGTACAAAAGCCATCCTCCTCAGTCCCCAAGGTGTGCTACAGCAGCATAACTAACATAACCACCATAACCCACGCAGCTAACTGGGCTATGCCTCATGTGTCTCCACATTCATGCCATGGTTCCACCACACTAATGCTGTTACTCCTCCTCTTCAGTCCAATACGGAGCTCCCACCTATCTGGAAATACACCAAGCACTTCATCAGTGAACCCACTTGTATTTGTATTCTGACACAAATGAGTGGCAAGTTCATTGTGTAGGTTTTCCTCTCCTGACTTTTTCTCCCCAGGAAACAAATGAGGCTCATTCTTATCACACAATTTAGCAGAGCACAAGGGCTATGACTGGAAGGCCTGTATTCCAGCTGTGAGAAGAGAGGTTCATCTGAGCCTGGGTCACATGGAGCAGCACCACGCCTTGAAGAGTCCCATGTGCAAAGCCTGAGCCTGAATCCCCTCTCTCCCCACCTTTGCTGGTCAGAATTTGGATGGGAGGGGAGACTTAAAGCTCAGAACAGAAGCTGAGAGTGAGAAGTACAGGGCTTCAGGATTGGGAAAAGGTCCAAAGTCCAAAGCATCCTAAACAGAACAGCAGAAGCA
>RJWT010042848.1:0-12062 GCA_004365215.1 Cuniculus paca | reverse complement strand
TCGCTCATATTTCAGGAACATTTGTGTGCTAGCTCATCAGAGTGCTATTTAGTTGCCTACCAAGCAGTCCTCCCACTAACCCACAAAAGATGTATTAGCAATGTTACATCTTTCACTAGCAGTCATTCCAAAGTCGTTCTGGTACTTCTTGTTGAGTTTTTATTAAACTACAGTTTAATTGCTTCAATTAGAGATTGTGTTCCTTTTCAGTTTTGACAATTTCTTAAAGCCGCTATTGAAATCACACTAATAGATACGCCTATTTGGTGAGAATTCATTTATAGACACTTTTTTCATAAATCCAAAATATGTATATTGAAACATTTCAAAGTATTAATAACATTTTTTGAAGTGAAAAACATTTAAAAGTCTGGATATGAGAATTGAACTGTGGGTTTTATTCTTTGGAGACAATCTAAACTCAAAACATAATTTATCTTTGGAAAATTTGATATGGTTATCATTTTAAATTGTACCTTGCTAATAAAGAACCTAACCTGAAAACTCTTGTTAATTTTTGCTGAGATTCACCTGCAACAAGCGCACATGTCACTTTCTTTTATTGATATGAAACTGAAGGTGTTAGCACACATACTTTAATAGATTCTGTATAAAAATAAGGACTTATCTCATTGGATGCTTGCTGACATGAATTTCAGCATGTTTTTGCAAATATAAAGAGTTTTATGTTCATCATCAGTTCCCATATTGTTTCCAAAATAGTATCTTCCCATATATAAAAGATTTAAAAATAATTCATATTTTTCTATTATCTAAGATAATTTAACTTATAATTGAGTATATTCCAAGTATTTATTCTTCTGTTAATATTTAGATTCACAATGTATTCACACATGCCAAGCAGGTAAAATTACTCATTTATCAAAAAGAAACAAGATTTTACCTTAGTTATATTGCTGAACTATGTAATTCAATTTCAACCGTACTGTGTAGAATAAATGGAATCATATGAGTTCCTTGAGGAGTTTCATTTAAGGAGACTACTTATTGTGTCTTTGGAAACACTTTCAGAGATACATACTGAGGCAAGAAAACAATATATCTTACATAGAAGACCTTTCTTGCCCCCTGCTATCTTTCTGAATGGTAAGACAACTAGACTTGACCTTTGTGGCCAGATAAATTATGGCCAGAACTTATGCATTTGGTAGCATTTAATGTGCTCTCATATGCAATTTTTCTAAGCTCAATTTTCTGAATATGCAGAATAGGAAGATTTAACATCATCTCACAAATATCTTTAGCTACTTAATGAAGGACAAATTTATAGAAAATGGGTTGACCATTGCTGGCTACGGGCTGGCTCCCTGAGACATGCATCACAGCCCTCATGGTCTATGTAGAGTTCACTCGCACTGGTTTTTAGATTGCCCTTGTATACTCTCTCGTCAAACAGCAGTTTATACTCACATAAACCTTTCCTTACAGAGGAGGTTTTACTTTCTTTAGCCAAAAGTGCACAAAAGTACATTGCTTGAAATTCTAAAAATCTCTCATGACTCACTTATGTGAATTTAGAAAGTAGATTAGACTTCTCCCCATTTGAGACATCAGAAAACTTTTCACTGACCCTGAATAGACATCTCTTTCTGTGTATGTGTTTCAACAATCATGTTATGCAAATACCTACAATACTGGTAGCATTGTAAACACGTTTTATGGTCTTTGGTTAAACTGAAAACAGAATGAATCAGGCTGTGATTCTTCTTATTGAAAAGGGAGGTGTCAGTCATAGCTAGCAACATACTTCAACTTCTATAGATTGAATATTGAAGAACTTATGAAAATAAGCAACCATATCATCTAAAAAATGGTTGTCATAAGCAATACACTTTTTCAAATACTCAAAAGTGATGTTCTCTACTAACATGTGACCCTTAAATAACGAAGTTCTGACAAATGTATGAAAGTTTAACTGTTTTGATGATTAGTGTGCATTTATCATTGCCAATAACCAACAGTGGGATTGTCCTGTTGGATTATTGAATAGAAAATATTCTGGATTGTTTTATTCCAGGATGAGGCTTCCAACACTGAATACCCAAGTACAATTAACTGGGCATCCCTGTAAATAAGGTGTGATTTTTTTTCCTTTTGTTATTCACTAGTTATACAAGTTCATATTTAGTAAAATAATGATGACTTACCTCTTACATACTACAAAGACCTATATGGGGGAAATGTCACAATTAGCTGAATAATAGAAAAGCTGCTATCTCTCTGAAACCAAACAAATGTAACACACACACACACACACGCACACACACAAATGGTTTAGTCCTCACCACCTTCTGAACACTAGACCATTTACAAAACGGTTGATTCGTCACTCTGAGCATTTGATTGGTGCTGAAATCTAAGAGCGGTCATTAGATTTGGAGAGGGCTGAATTTCGTTTCATTAAAGAGCGAGATTTGTGAAGTTCTCAGAATCCATGTAAATGAGATGACTGGGGAAAAAGAACAACGGGGGCTGGTATGGGAAAGCACTACGATGTATGTGCTGTTACAGGAACCTACCAGTTGAACGATATCCACAGTACTGCTATTTTTTTCACATGAAATAATCACTATGGAATATATTTAGTTTCCCAGGTTATTTTTCAGAGTTTATTTTTAGTAAAGATATAAGTATGTTCCATTTTTTTTTAGACAATTAGTCTTTGAGTGAGTGCAAGAATTACCATACTCTGAAAAAATAAAGGCTGAAGGGGGTTTGTGTTTAAGAGTCTTCGAATGGCCTAGATTGCAGGAAGAAGACAGGTGTAGTAAGACCGGATATCTCTAACAGCCTGCAGAAGCAAAATTTTAATACATGAAAGCTTAACCTTCCCTTTCTTATTCAGTTAGTTTTACAAAGAAAACACCATTCAAAATTCAATTCAAATACAACATACATATACAAAACCTAATTTCCCCAAGTGGAAAATAGTTTTCACATCATCAGTACAGTATTTAATTATATTGAATGCATTGCTAATAATTTATACCAGTGGTGGCGAACCTGTGGTACACTTGTCACAGTGGACAGAGCCCTCTCTCTTTGTGCCCAAGCCAAGTCTCCTCAGCGTTACCCCAGCAGCCGAGTGTGGGATAGCAGCATGCCACATCTAAACTTTTATTTTTCATTAAAAAGCTGTTTGTACCATAGAAAGCTCTGTTATTGTGTTTTACTTTTAAGATAAAAGATGTTAATATATTAGTTGCTTTTCTAAACGAAAACCTCAGTATTCAAGTTTAATTGCAGTGTTGGTACTTGGCCATAAACAAATGGTTTTGGTGTTATAGTTAGGCACTTGGTCTTTAAAAGGTTCACTGTCACTGATTTGTACTATCAAACTATGTATACATATTGTTGAAAAAGTTTCATTCACATTTCAACAAAATTGATCATTTATATTAAGAATTTACTATGAAACCAATTAAGGGAAATTTTATTACTTTTATCAGAGTTCAGATAATTGCTATTGGCAAGTGTTACGGTTTGTATATAGATGGCCCCCCTCAAGCCTCATGTAGTCATGGAAGCGGCTGAATCTAACATTTATGATTGATTCATTGTGTAGCACTGGGATTGGTGGTGTGAGCTCTGCACCCGCCCAGGGGTGGAGCCGACATACAATGTAAGGTCAGAATGGGGGTGTGTTTTTCCTTCTTGGCGCGGGTTTGCTCTTGCTGCTTGCAGCCGCCATGAACGGCTGCCCCCTTTTGCTCTGGCTGCTGCCTTGAAGTGTTGCCCCAGTGCCATGCCACTCTGCTTTGCAGTCAGCTGATTATGGACTGAAATCTCCAGAACTGTAAGCTAAATGAACCTTTCCTTCCTTCACTTTGGGTGTCAGGTGTTTGTCTCAGCAACAAGAGAAAAGTAACCAAAACAGCAAGTTTGGATTATTTAATGCAAAACAAATTCTTGCAGTTAATGTGAAAAACTAATTGTTCTGCAGCTAAGACATTGCACTCCCTTGGACTGCAGAACTGATCTGTTATTAACTCATGTTTGGAAAGTAGTGAAGGGCTATGTAGAGCATCTGGATGGAAGGAATAACATGTCCCAGGAATTTTACCAGTCATGGAAATGATAGACCAGAGTCAACCACACCCACATATGAGAGGGGACAAAATTCTATATTTCATTCTGGCCCTATCTGTTTTTTATACCACAAATTTGTAAAGTTCAAAAAGACTTCGCTATGTCAATTTACCGGCTCATTTTATTTATTTATTTTTCTCTTTACACTCTATTTAGGATAGTTCTTATTTTTATACCTTGGGATTTTATTAATCTTTTCATTTGCAGTGTCTGTTCTTTAATGTTATTCATCATACTTTCCACATATCATAATTTTCATCCCTTTAAGCTTTATCTGGATCATTTTTTATACCTTGAATTTCTCTATTTAACACGAATAATCTTTCCACTAACTTCCTAAATATACAAACATTGTTATACTCTTTAGTATCTTTGCCTAATCATTTCTGTCATTTATGAGCTAGTTTTAATTGATTGATTTTCTCCCCATCTTAGGTCTTATTGTCCTTGTTCTTTTCATGCTTTGCAATGTTAAATTATATACTAGATATTAGGATTTAATGTCTTCTATGTTGCATATTTCTGTCCCTATAAATATTTTTGAGCTTTGTTCTAGGACACAGGTCATATAACAGGATATAATCTGATTCTTTTGTGTGTTGCTTGTGAGCATCATTAAATGATATTAAAGCAGCACTTAATCTAGGGTCACTTTTGCCCCACCACTGAGGCAAAGCCCATCTGTGTCCTCTACCACTTTTCCGTACTGTGTGGTAGGAACATAAGCTACCATCCGTGATCTCTGAGTATGTCTCCTGCAGTTCGTTCCCTCCCATACTCTCAGGCTGTCTCCTCACATGTGTGGACTGAACATAAAGATTCAGTGAGGACTTTGCATGACTCTGTAGATCCCAGAAGTGCTCTTCCTATTCATTTGTCTTCCTTGTTCTTCAGGGATTACTGTCCTTTTTTGCCCTTTGTTATGTATCTTCTACATTCATATATCAGGTGTTTTCTTTTGTTTATGATTATTTCAGATAGAAGAATAAACCCTGTCCATGCTATTCCATCTTTTCTTGGAGCAGAAATTTGAATCATCTCCTTTGAATCACTATTTTCTTAGTGATAAATATCCAAAACATATAGAAAGTCAAATTACCATAGTTTTAAAGAGGAATATTTGTCATAGTTTGTACTCCATTATAGTGCTACTTATCCTTACTTTAAATATTTTTCCCAATTACCATTCGTGTTTTATGTGAAGAGTTTTTTTGACTTGTGTTGCTTTTGAGTAAGAAGAAAAATTTCTCTGGATGCATTCCAAGAAAGGTCAATCATTCAAGTTCTACTCAGGTTAAATAAGCTCATTATACTAACCTTTCCAGGTATACATAAAAGTTCTCAAGCACCTTTTCCCAGGAAAAACAAGTATAAATTTTCTACCAAGGATCTCTAAAAAGCCAAATCTAGAAGGTAACTTCTCATCTAACAAATATTTAATTCCTCATTAATGAAATATTTAACTCCTCATTGCTTCTGTACAAATGTGCATGCGCATAGGTGTAACCACTTATGTCCTGAAGTTTTTCTCTTCTTTTTCACAAAGGATTACATTCAGTGATATGTCAAGTATGATATTATGACAGTTGCCATAAACTTGTAAACATTTATGAAGTAAATGTAAGTTTATTATGAAGAATATCTTTATGAATCATACATAAGCAACACCTAAGTCAAAAGATCCATGAATCAGCAAGGTCTTGTGATTCCTAAAACATGAACACATGGAATACATATAGTCCTTCCAGGGAATATACAAGATGCAACTGGAATATCTTATGCTCAAAAATAAGGATTACTAAAAATAAAACAAATATGCTACATACCTAAGAGACACAACAGCCAAATGAAATAGATCTTAAGAACCAAACTGGAACAATTTGAGCAACAAATAAAATGTACACTATTAGATTATAAGCTAATGTAGAAAGACATATCCATGTGTCCACACTAATATTAACAAATCATTGTATGAACAATAAGTAGGGAAGAATACATAAGTATCTCATGCAGAATGATTGCAAACAATAAACACAGCTTCTTGCCCTTTAAAAAGGTGAAACATCACTCCCACTTAAATGTGAACTGCACACTGAAGTTTCTTTTAAAAAGTGCAGTATATAGAATTTAGAAAACAAATTCATAGTGAGATAGAAAATAGGGCATGGCACAGCTGGCTGGGGAAATGAGTGGGACTTGTTAATTACAGGATCCCAGGACAGCATCATATAACTCCCAAGACTCCCTTTGTAGTACTTCTAGTGGGCTTCCAAGAGATGTGGATGAAAGGTAAAAGAGACACCATGAGAAACCCACTATCACAACTCTTCACGGTAGCCCCCCTCTGTCTTCTAGACCAGGTTGTACCTTTATTTTTGTTCTTTTCCTCCTTTCCTCTTTTGTTCCACCCAAGTCCACTCTGTAGCCAGTTTCTCCGTTAGACTTTCACTCCTCACTTTTCGATTAAACTTTTAGCACTGTTTTTGACTAGTCTCATTTAATTCTTTGTTCAAGGCTGGAAGAACCTGGAATATATGAAATTTTCAAAGGAACTACCTGCTAACAATAGTATAATCCTAAGAAACACTGACATAGCAAAATGTGATAAAAATTAATATCAGTGGTCATAAGTCCTATTGATAATATAGGTATAGATATAGATACATAAATCTTCTTGATAATACCCAGTGAACTTTCCCCTGAAAACTCAGAATTCTAGTCTGATCATGAAAAAAAAATAATGAGACAAATCTAAATTGAGAACATTATACAAAATTCTTGAGTAGTGCACTTCAAAATTCTCATGGACATTAAAACAAGGAAAATTTGGGGAAATGTAACAGTAAAAAATAACCTCAGCTAGCTAAATATTATCTGATAACTCAAATGTCCTAGAACAGGGGAAGGATACTAGATGTGGAGTACATGTAACACTACTACCTTCATTAACTTTTCTGTAAATGTAAAACAAATCTCAAATTAGAGATTTAATTTGAGAAACACAAACATTAGAATAAAAAACCGTTTTCTTTATTTCATATCTTCATCAGTTTCTATCATAGGCAATTAAGATTTAATATCTTTTGTGAAAATAAGTTCCTATTTAAAGACATGTTTTAATACCATTCAGGAATCATTTATGATGTACTTCCTCATTTTTACCTTCATTTAATTGGGGGAAGATTTCTGAAGCAAGAAAACGAGTTTTTCTTAATAAAAAGATAAGTTGAAACCTTTATTCCATTTTTTCATGTTACAAAATTATTAAGAAAAATAACTCGTGTAACAGTTTGCCCAAAATTTCTTGATATTCCTCTGAAAAATCCAAAACAACAAAAAACAGGCCATTGTTAAGATAAAGAACACTTTTCTCTTTTTCTGTTTGTGGCCTATTTACTGATTCATGTTTTAATTTTTCATTTCATTAGTGCATGTCAGCAGCACATAACAATTGCGTTCATTGTGAGGAGTTTGCATGTGTATGCACGTAACATATTTTGAATCTTTTTTTATCCCCTTCTCTTCCTCTCTATCTACCTTCCCTCCATGTCTTAGTCCCCTTCCCTTTTACAAAACACCTGTATCCTTGTTTCCTATTATCTATCATATAGTTTGCTGCTTATTTATATTTGGGGTATCTCATACAAGAGAAACTATGTGATATTTAAGCTCGTGTGTCTGATTTGCTTCACTTAACATGATGGCCTCAGGTATATCCATTTTCCTTTGACTAAAGTCAAAGAGAAAATCATGTCATTACACTGTATTTGATTGCTCAATAGCACCAGAGTAGCCTATAAAACAGTGATGATAATGTACCTTCCTAAGTGATATTCCTGTAACAATTCTACTCTTTCAGGTAGTAACTGGATAATTGATTGTAGCTTTCCTACACTTTATTTCTTAGCAAATGAGGTAAAGTTAATGGATTTCATGATGAACAATGCTGTTATTAAGATCCCAACATACCACCAGGCAGTATCTAGGTAAAGAAGACATCCAGGTGAAGAAGAATATAATATGTATGCCAATTCAGTTGTTCTCTTTGTGAAAAATGAGAACAGCTGTGCATACCAACGGTAAGTATTTTTCAACGTCTTAATGAATTCTGGAAACAATTTCTTTAACAAACAGCACATCATTTCCTGATTTTAAAAAGTTATAGAAAAAAATAACTCACGACCCGAAAATCTAAATGAAATTGTGATATCACTGTGTAACAACACATTTGACTAATTCACCTATACTAGAAAAAAAGTACTGAGTAAATTTTGACCCTCTTTACATTTTTCAGATTACGTTTATATTTCAACACTCAGAATTCATATTTTCCAGTAACTGGTACAATTAATTGATTCTGAAATATTACTGTAAATAGTTCCAGCATAGTTTTCCCTGCTGCAGAAGAGCTGATGGAATTGTAACAGACACTGTTTAGTTATAAGGAATCTGCACAAACATTTTACCATTGGTTGGTGGCTCTTCCATGTTTCATGTTTACTTAGTAATATTAAACTTTTAACCATAGTGCTCACTTGGAGACTCATCAACAGAATTACACAATTCTGATTACCTGCCATCATAGGGAACCATGGAAAAGTAAAACACAACTACTGTCCTTTATCTAGGACTATATGACCCACCACTAAATGAGATTTTAATCTCCTTTAGAATTTCCTACGGATTTAAGACAGGACTTACTAATTTATTAGTAGTAAGACCATAGAAAAACCAATATTCAGAACAACCTGAAGAAAACAATTGAACACACTATGCAGCATGGTTTTAAAAATGAATATATATTTGCTGAATGAAAAAACAAAAATTCATTTAACTCAGGTTAAATTTTCATTCTTTACCTTTCATTAATTGAAAACATCATAAAATCTACAAAACCTAATTACTGAATATTAGCAAAAGCTACACTTGTTTGGAGTTAAAGCAAATCTTTCCTCACCTGCTGGAATACATATAAACAAAACTAAATTAGCGAACTTGGGCTGACCTGGAGAATTCTGAAACAACTGGTACAAAGGAGAAATTTTTATTTGGAAGATTTTTTTTAAGGTGGCAAGATATTTTTAGTGAGAAATCCAATCCCAATATTCACTAAAATTAACCCTAACCAAAATTATTGAGAGACAAAAACTACACCCTTCAGAGAGACTACAAGCTCTAGAAGCTGCCAGAGATAAAGGTCAGAGAACCGAAGTTTCTGGACTCTAGAGTTGATACTGCTGATATGAAATTCAAAAGCTAGAAGACACAAGCGTAGGTGTGGGGCAGGGGTGGTAGGTATGAACTGGGATCATTAGGCATCCAGTTTTTGTTGATGGAGTCCTGAACTGGGACACAAGACGTAGAAGTAGTAACATGAGTTTCTTGGTGGGATCTGGAAACGGCAGTCAGTATGAGGGAAGCAAGAAATTGCACAATTGCTGGGCCAGCGGCTGCCTGATTGGCAGCCGGTGGGTCCAGCACAGATGTCTTAGCAGTAGCCCAAGAGCCATTGGTAAGTAGAAAGCACATCCTCAGCACAGGAGCGCAGAGCACAGAGCAACAGAGAAAGAAGAGGAATGCAGTGATAGCTGCAAAAAAGAGCAAGAACTCTCATCTCCCGAGCGCCGGCTGCTGAAAGACAGGAAGTTAGCAAAGTTAGTCTCAGAAGAGCTAGAGACACTTTCCCAATTGTACCTCCTTAAATGCATCTGTTGCTTTTTAGTTAAGTTTTCAGTACTTTCTCACTGTTTCTTGGTAGTTCCATACACACACTAATTTCTGTCTCGATGGAATTCTTTTACCTGACAACGTTTTCCTACTAATCATTCAGATGAAAATGAAAACACTCTACACGTTTCTCACATGTTTTTACTTCTGTTTTTCAAACTCTCCATTTCCAGCTATTACCCACATTCTTCCTATTACATCCAAGAAAGACCCAGGGTTATAACTACTCGAAATGGATCTCCTTCTCCAGGATACGATGCAAGAGAAAGAACTTATCCGCGAATGGTACATGCAACACCAGAAAATAGGCTAGTGATTCATAAAGCAAGAATGACTCTCTCTTTCAATTTTCTCCATTTAGATTAAAAGCATGAAATAAGAATATTGACGCAATGCTTTTTTAGGCTTCTTAATAAACTAAACTCCCCAAAGTAAAATATTCCCTTTCGTTGTAACGTTTTATCCAGATTTCACTTCTATGTAAATTTCCCCACTTAAAAATGTCAGCATCTGAAATTCAAATTAATTGTAATACTAACCGAAATTAAGGAAAGTAGAGAGAGCTTACAATTTTTCCATAGACCTCTCATAACAACCAGTGAAATCATCAGTATTATTTTAGGACTGCTCTTCATTCTGGTTTAATTCTGCTTACTGTTTTATCTGAAAAAAAATCAAATCATGATTTTTAAGAGGATCATGTGTACAAATCCACACTTCTACAAGGCTTACATATTTGACTGATCAAATCATCAGTACCACAAAGTACTTATTATCCTCAATACCACTAGGTTATTATTATTGTTGTTATTATTTTGCAAATCGAATGTGGAAACATATACTATTATTAATCTAGTAAGCATGTATAAAGTGAGCAGTGATGTTTTCTGTTTTGACATACTGTTTTTAATTGTTTAGCTTTCTAGTTTTTGAATTCTGATTGCAAATTTTAACTTCACTTCTTGAATGTCTGTTTTACAAAAGATCTTTTTTCTGAGAAACTTAAAGGAAGTTAACGTTTACATTAAGAATAGTTGTAAGGGGTTCTTTATTGACAAACCAAATGTTTCTTTGAAAAATCATGATTTTACAAAATCAAAGTGGGTCTCTGAGTTTATTTCTTTGTGTGTGCATGTGTGTGTGTGTGTGTGTGTGTGTGTGTGCTGCTGGCAATTGAACCCAGGACCTTCAGATTGAGCTATCTTCTAAAACTTCTGCTTTTTTTTCTTTTAATTTTAAGACAGGGCCTCCCTAAATCACTAAGTTGCCAAGACTGGGCTGGAATTTGTAATCCTCTTGCCTCAGACTGCCAGAGTTCTGGGATTACAGGCATGCCCCACCACACCCAGCTTTGTACTCATTAGTTGCACCTTGTATTCAGAGAGCTTTAGTTGCACTCAAGAAGCTAATCTACAAGCTTGGTTAGGGATATACCTAGATTAATGGACAGTAGGTTTCTGCATAAGAAACAAGTTGTGAAGTATACTCCAAAAGACAGCATTCTTTCCATGGTGCAGTTGAGAAACTTCTTGGTGAAGACAAGAAAATTGGCATCCACCATTTCTCAAAGACGCTGACTAGACAGGCCTGTACACACTATAAACAAAACTCATTGTATTATAGAAAATCCTATGACAGAAATTCTTTCTGTTGAAACTTTCTGGTGAAAGATCTTCCTGTACTTTCTTTTAGATAAAATGTCTCCACCCCCATGCACATATTTAATTATTTTGGCATTGGATAAATAATTTTGACTTTGGATTAAAACTTTAGTTGTGTTATGCTACTGTATACTAGAGTATTAATATGGTGGCCTTGTTAAACTGCCTGTTTATAGATGTAGAATATTCAGAAAAATGAGCATCTATGCTGATGAATGACATTCAATTAACAACTGGAATATTACTTAGAATATCAAACAATTCAAAACTTTTTGTTGGATTAATGCTGCTGAATGAATATGTTTGGAGTTACAACTTTAAGCAAAGTTATTGCGCTGTGTTTTATCAGCATAGTTTCATACTTCATCCATGAGCAATTTTTTGTGCTTTCAAGCCCTTGTACCACTCTTCACCTTTTTTTTTATTATATTCTTTTTCATTCTCTGTCCACACTACTGGAAAGGAAGTAAAATTGTGTTTTAATGCACAGTTCCTTCTTAATAATAAATTGATTAATGGAGAGTTGGTTTCGCTATAGCAAACAAATTGTCAAGTGTGCTCTAA
>RJWT010042847.1:0-12131 GCA_004365215.1 Cuniculus paca | reverse complement strand
AGCCAAGTTCATATCAGGGAAGCCAGCATGACAAGCTCCTCCAGGAGAACCAACAGCTCCACACAACAACACTTAGGAGAACCCACAATGCTCCAGTCTTCCTCTCCACGTTTCTTTATGCTGGCAACTTTCCTCAGGTGGGCCATCTACACTCAGCACCATGCCGAGTTAATTCAATTGGTGTTAAGTTGACTACCAGTGTTTTTTTTCGGGGGGGGCGGGCAACCAGAGATCGAACTCACAAACTCGCGCTTGCCAGGCAGGTGCTTATGCCACGGAGCTAGATCCCCGGCTCTTGTCTTTTTGAGACAGGGTCTTGCCATGCCATTCAGGATGGCCTTGAGTTCACTTTGTAGCCCAGGCTGGTCTCGAACTCACAATGATCCTCCTGTCTCAGCCTTCTGAGTGCTGGGATTACAGGCGTGCACCACCAGGCCCGGCTGACCACCAGTTTTTAATCCATAACAGATAGTTATAGATATATGTGATTATAGCAAAGAGAGAGACCAAGCTGTCTTCTATCCTTTTATAAATATTTCTATTTCTTTTTGGGACAATGGAGCTAGGGGTCCTGTGCTTCCACTGAAATACATCCCAAGCCACAGAGCCACATCCTCAGCCTCTTTCGTGTTTTATTCTTAGACCAAGTTTCGCTAAGTTATTAAATTGCCTACCCTGGGCTCAAACTTGTAGTCCTTCTGCCTCAGCCACTGTAGTGCTGGGATTACAGGCGTGCACCACCACACCCAGCAATGTATCCTTACCATAATGAATCTTTCGGAATTTTAAGCACCCACCATGTGTTTTGATCATTTTATACATTATGTAATGTGAAAATCAAGTTAAAACATTTTTCCTCTCAAATATTTCTCATTTCTTTATGGCAAAAACTTTTAAAATCTTTTGTGAACCAAATTAAAACTTTACTCCTTTAAAAGAAAATGTTCATAATCTTTTATTCTTGGCTTTCTTTGTTTCGTTTTGTTTTTTTATTTGGTGATGGGTCTCACTCTGTTGGCCAAGCTGGCCTCGAACTCCCGGGCTCAAGTGACACTCCAGGGTCTGGTCCTGGGGAGGTGGCAGCACGGGCACACGCACAGTGGGGCTCTTCCTGCTTTTCCACGCATGCAGTGCGCTGCTGTCACTTTTCCCCACCTGCCTTGCTCAGTTCGCCACAGCTGCCTGCCCCCGTCCATCGAGAACTCGACGCCCATCGAGCTGCATTTCCCCACCTCCCTCCCCAGCCCTCATGACCACCACTCCACTCTCAGCATCTACAGAATCAACTTTTTTTTTCTTTTAAGATGAATGCTCACCATGTAGCTCAGGTTGGCCTCAAACTGATCCTTCTGCCTCAGACTCCCAGGTGCTAGGGTTATAAGAGTGTACCACCATGCCTGGCTTGAGATAAAACTATTTTAGGTTTTGCACACATACCACATGTCTTTGTGCGTCTGGCTTATTTCACTTAGCATGAATACCTCTAGTTCTATCCATGTTGTTGCAGATGACAGCATTTTACTTTTTCTGACTGAATAGTACTCCATGGTGTATCCATGCTACACTTACTGTGTCCATTCACCAGGCAATGAATGTCTTGGTTGTTTACACTTTTTGGCTGTTTTAAATTGTGCTATAGTGAACACAGAAATTTAGATGTCTCTCCAACATACTAATTTCATTCCTTTTGGCTATATAGCCAATACCAGGATTGCCAGATCATATGGTAATTTTTTGAGAAATCTTAATGTGGATTTCTATAATGGCTCTACTAACTGCATTCCCACCAAGCATCTGAGAAGGTTCCATTCTGTACATATCCTTTCAGCACTTGGTATCTTTTTTTTTTTCCAGTCTTTTTGAGACAGGGTCTCACTGTGCTGGCCTCGAGCTCACTTTATAGCCCAGGCTGGCCTTGAACTCACAACAATCCTCCTGCTTCAGCCTCCTGAGTGCTGGAATTACTGGAGTGCATCATTATGCACTGTAGTGAAATAAGTATACAACTCACCATAATGCAGAAACAGTGGGAATCCTGAGCTTGTTTTCCTGCAACTCGAAGGTCCCATCTGGCGGTGATGTGAGACAGTAAAACCTGAAGTGGGTTACTCAGGTCCAGCCTACTCCATAGGTAAATGGATTCAACTTAAGACCATACTCATTAGTGAAATAAGTCAGACATGCATGTGTAAGCATCACAGTGTCTCACTAGTGTGAGAAGTTGAAAGAAACAACATATATATGTGTATGTATATGTATATAAAATAGTTCAGATAGTTATACTACTAATTTCTCTGAGTTCACTGAAGAGAAAGATTTGTGCCGGTATTGTTTGGACAGTTGAATGCAGATGTCTTTGCTCTGGGTGGATGATTTGGGGATGACAATGCCCAATGTATGTACCATTATTGCCCCCTGATTGATGTGTTTTGAAATTTTTAGTTCTTTTTCTATTTGAAATAAAATACATTTAAAAGATAAAGTAAAAAGCAAGAGGTGAAACAAAAAGAAACTGTTCTGGCTGTGTCTAGATGTCCCCATAAAACCTCGTGTGGTCATGGGTGGGGGTTTGGGGAATGGCTGGATCTAGGCTATGTGACGCTGGTATTAAGGGTGTGACACTGGGATTGAGGGTGCCCACTCTGGGGGCTTGGGCAGCACCACCCAAAGGGCAGGTGGCCTGGATGGAGTAGAAAGGCAGGCTGTTGCTTCTGCTGCTTTACGGCCTCCTGCCTGCCCTGTGCCATACCTTGGAGCCAGCTAGCTATGAACAGAAACCTCTGCACACTGTGAACCAATAATTCTTTCCTCCTTTAACTTCGAGTGTCAGGTATTTTGTCTCAGCAATGGGAATAGTGATTAAGACAGAAGGTACTTACTCCAAAAATTTCACTGTACAGAGAAGGAAACAGCCACAAAAAACAGAGTGACCAGCCTATACCACAAAAGCAGTGGAAGACAGCAAAAGCAACAAGAGCAAAGGTGGGAAGCAAGCCTCTTTTCCTCCCTTATAGTGTGTGCAGGCTACCTGCCCTAGGGCGGGTGCAGCACTCACACTCCCAAACCCAGCACTAGACAGTGAACCAACCGCAAACTCTAGATTCAGCTGCCTCCAAAAAACCTGCCCCCACCCCATGGCTGTATAGGGCTTTGGGGAGAACATCCAGACATAAACCCTAACACAAACTTAGCTCTTGAGATTCCCCATTCTTGCCTTTCCAGGCTGAGAGTAACAACTCATGAGCAGGTTGCTTCAAATAATTTATTGTGAGCATGAGAGGAAAAGATTTCCTTTCTCTGATCTTATTTCTGATCTTTCCTGCCACATTATAGTTTCCCCCTTTCTTTCTTTCTTTTTTTTGTAAGGTTAGAAAGAGAGGACTCAAAACTGCCCCAACCTTTTTCTCTTACCCAACAACTAAGAACTTTTAAGTTAAGCCCATAGAAAATGAGTGTTTGTTAATTCTGAAGATGGGGAAGTCATCTTAGATGAGGACACATAGCTCGTCTCTGGGTCAGATGAGACGTTGGAGTTTTGTCTGTCCAGGAGAACACACATAAAAACCATGCCCCAGCTTAGTGTTCTGGGCAACAGTCTTCCTCTGGAGACCGAACCTGAGACCTCATGGGAAAAACCAACTTCTGGGTGAAACTGGAAGAAGCTACTTCCCCAAGTACCACACTTAAGAGACCAAAACACATTTAGCCTAAGGGAAGATCTCCAACCTTCTCTCTCCCCTCCTAGGTCTAGTTATCATTTGTGTGTACAGGAGAGGAAAATACTTTGGTAATAAGTTGTGGACTTTGAAACTTTTACCGTGTAGTTATAAAATGCCGTGTAATGATTTTTTATGGGTTTAGATGGCTAGGATTTTTATCTGTCCCTTACAGAACTTTGATAAACAGTGGTCATTCTGCCAGCTAGTTAAATGCTCCAAGAGCAGCTGCCACTCTGGAAGCAGAGGACAGGTGTCCCCAGCGTCTCTTTGGTGCATCCCCATGGTAGCCCATGGAGTGTTGACCAGGCCGATGGCTGGGTTCCTTTCAGGAGCCTGATCTCAGGTTTCTGGGCCAATAGAAACTGAGGGCAGAGGGGTCCCGGCCAGGACTACTCTGGCAGATACCCAAAGGTTCCTCAGTGGAAACTGACTCCTGACCACAGAGAAATCGCCACTTACCTCTTGTATTTACCTCTCTCTGTTGGTAAGTTAGAAACTCCCACGTTTTCCCCAACTTGCTGAGAGTTAACTCAGAACCACTTCATCATGAGATGGCCAACTTGCAACACCTGTTTGCTTTTCCGAGGGAAGCAGCTGTCAGAGGGAACCATTAATGGATGGGTGTGCTCTCCTGGGCTGGCATCCTGTGGAAGGATAACGAATTTCTTTTGTGACTGTAAAAACTTCTGTAAAATGGGCCTGTGGGGCACACATGTAATTCCAGCATGCTGAGAGGCTGAGGCAGGAAGACCACACAGTCGAACCCAGTGTGGGCAATTTAGTGACTTAATGAGAACCTATCTTAAAAAATGAAAAGGGCTCAGGATAGAGCTCAGTGCAGAGGTCCTGGCCTCAGTAGTACTGTGACACAGTTGGGGGTGCTGGAGGCTCCTTCTGCAGGTGGTTTCTAGGCTCTTTCTGTCCTGAGCAAAGAATTGGTCAAGACGAGCACAAATGATGGCAGCATTCGATTAGAGGTGGGGAAAAAGGCTCTGCAGAGCAAGTCCGCACCCAGCAGAAGTAGGGAAAGCAGTGCACCTAGGGCATGCGGCGGCCCCCAGGCAGAGAACACAGTGGCAAAACTCGATCTGTGCTGTCCTTTGTGTCACCCACTCCTCAGGGTGACGTCAGGTCTAGGCCGTCCTAGGAAAATGGCTCAAGTTCTTGTGAGACATCCGTGTGCAGGGCTTTGGGCTCTGTTCTGCCTGTCATCTCGGTTATCTCCTCCTCATAGCAAAGCAATGCCTAGAATTCTAACTATCAAAGGTTAAAACTGATGCTCTGTCTAAATGGGGAACTTTGGGAGATTTACTAATACCCACTTTGTCCTTCTCTGAGTAATTATGTTGTTGCCCAGATACCTATGGCTCCTCCTCCTGCTGCATTGCCTTCTACCTCCCAGCATGCACCTATGGCCTCTTGGGCTGTGCCGTACAATCAGCTGTTACAGGAAGAGAAGCACAGGACCTGGTTTACAGATGGCTGTGCCACCTGTGAGTGGAAAGCTGTTGTGTTACAGTCCCTTTCCAGGATGTCCCTAAAGGACAGTGGTGAAGGGAAATCTTCACAGTGTGCAGAACTTCACACAGGGCACCTGGGACATTCTGCTTGGAAGGATAAATGGCTAGATGTGTGACTGTACACTGATTCACAGGCCGTAGCCCGAGGTCTGGGCGGATGGTCAGGAACTTGGAAGGAACATGACTAGAAAATCAGTGACAAAGATATTTGGGGAGGAGGCATATGGATAGACCTCTTCATATGGACAAGGGTGTGAAGATATTGGTACCCTATGTAAATGCCTACCAAAAAGTGACCTCAGCAGAAGAGGGCTTTAACAATCAAGTGGACTGAATGTTCTGTAGATAGTGGTCAACCTCTTCCTTCAGTCTCCCCTGTCACAGCCCAATGGGCCCATGGACCGAGTGGCCATGGTGGCAGGGACGGAGGTCATGCATGGGCCCAGCAACACTGACTTACACTTCGCAAACCTGACCTGGCTACAGCCACTGCTGAATGCCCAATATGCCAGCAGCAGTGACCCCCACAAAGTTCCTGATATGGCACCATGCCCTGGGGTGATCAGACTGTAACCTGGTGACAGTTGGTTGTATGGGAATGCTTCATCATGGAAAGGACAGCACTTTGTCCTTATTGGCATAGACAATTATTCTGAACATGCATTTGCCTTCACTCTATATAATGCTTCTTCCAAATCTATGATCTGTGGACTCACAGGAAACCTTATCCACCATCATGGAATTCCACATAGCATTGCCTCTGGCCAAGAAACACATTTTACAGCCAAAGAAGTGAGGCAATGGGCTCATGCTTATGGAATTCACTGGTCCTACCTTGTTCCTCACCATCCAGAAGCAGCTGGATTGGTAGAAAGGTGGAATGGCCTTTTGAAGATGCAGTTAAGGCACCAGCTAAGTGGCAATAGCTTGAGGGCTGGGCTAAGGTACTTCAAAAGGCCGTATATGCTTTGAATCAGCGTCCGCTGTATGGTACTGTGTCTCCCATAGCCAGGATTCATGGGTCCAGGAATCAAGAGGTGGAAGTAGGAATGGTACCACTCACCATTACCCTAGTGATCCACTAGCAAAATTTTTGCTACCTGTCCCCACGACTTTATGTTCTGCTGGCTTAGAAGTCTTAGTTTCAGAGAGGGGAAGGCTTGTACTGGGAAGCACAACAATGGTACCACTGAACTGGAAGTTGAAAACTTCCTCCTGGTCATTTTTTTTTAAAGGGAGAAAGGTTTATTTAGCTTACAGTTTGTAGAGGTTTTAGTCCATAATTGGCTGGTTCCAAAGCAAGGTGGCACATGGCAGAGGGGCAACTGTTCATGGTGGCAAAATATATTTATTGAAGGAAGAAGGCTTCCATCTGGGAGAGAGACACAGAAGGGGTCCCAAGTGGGTTGCCAAAGACTCTGTCATTTCTAGGGACTTTTATAGAGTAAAACCACGAGGTGAGACGGGTCCAAGATGGGGAAAACTGGGAACTCGCAAGGCAGATGGGCATGAGGTGGGACAGAGCTATGGTCAACCAATAAGATTAATTGTTCAGGTAAAATTGACCAAATCAGGGACAAATGGGGAAGTGAGTCACGCAGCAAGCGACCATTCTTACAGAGCAGTGACTCTTCCTGTAGGGGTTGGGATGGTGGCTCCAGGCTTCCTCAAGGTGATCCATACCTATTTAGAATATCAATACTTGGGTGTGGTTGCATTCATTTTGCCTTTTGTCTTGAGATCTGGCCCAGTGGGAGGTGTCTGTCTCCTCTACAGTTGCAAGGTATCTGGCCTTCTGCAGCCCTCTCTGACTGCCTGTAATATTTCTATCTAACTCAGCTGCCTGTAACACTGGCATAGTAGCGCACGCCTGTGATTCCAGCATTCAGGAGGCTGAGGCAGGAGAATTGCTGTGAGTTCGAGGCCAGCCTGGGTTACATAGTGAGTTCAAAGACAGCCTGAACTACACAGCAAGACCTTGTCTCAGAATAAAACAAAGCAATCTAATGGAAGTAGCCAAAATAAATCTTCCTAACTTTCTTCCTTTTACAAAGTCTATTTTTTTTTTTTTGGAACAGGGTCTCATTAGTGGCCACATTACTGAGGCAGGGTTTGAACTTGTGGCCCTCTAGTCTCTGCCTCCCTGAGTGAAGGAATTACAAGTATGCACCACCACACCCAGCTAAAATCCCCTTCCCCCCAGTCTCCCTCTGCAGCTCAGGCTGGCCTGAACCTGCAGCCACCATCCCGGCCCAGCCTCCCAAGTGCTGGGATTGCAGGTTTGCACCACCACACCAGTCCTTTATTTAAAAGATGTGGTAGGCCAGGTGAAGAAGTCATAAAGCAATACATTTTCTGGTGACCTTGGTGGGGGCATCAGGGAGGCAAACTGTTACAAGGCAAAGAAATCTCTTAGAAGTTTCACACATCAGCGGTGCAGCTGTGGCCATCTCTTTGCAAGTTGTCTTTAATGTTAGGGACAGCTAAGCTATGCAGAAAGACTGAAGGCAGTCAGATAGGGCTAGGCCTTGAGAGAGCCAGGACGAAGGTGGACATATCTCAGCTGTGGCCAGAGACAGATCTGATGGAGACCAGGCCTCAAGACAAAGATGAAGTGACCGGGCCTGTGTACTTCCTCAAAGGCAAACTCCAGGCCTAATGAAGCCCAGGTGGACATCAGAGGTCTTCAGTGACCTCCGGACCCATCATTTCCTAGAAAAAGTCTTTGTTCTTTCCGTGCACCCTTGTTATGTGACTTGTTTCCAAAGGACTATACTTATATTCTTATAGGATAATCACAGCTGTAACCTACATTGTACCCATGTGGGTTTTGCTCTATAAAATGTCCCTGTGAAGTTGGGTCCTTGGCAGCCCATTTGGGCCCTTTCTGCCTCTCAGGAGCCGTAACTCTCCCTCTCAATAGATATTTCCTACTCTTAACCTCCGTTGTTCCTAGAATTCACTCTTTGATTTTAGAGACCATGAACTTGTATCAGACATCGAGCAGGCTGAGTTATAATATTTCCCTTGCATCATATCTGGAGGTTCTCCCATCACCCCTGTAACACTCTGGCACCTCTCCCCTTTGCCTTCGGCATTCTGAATGCTAAAGAAAAGTCCCATCTAAACCACTGCGTCCCATCCAACTGCGGCTGGGCCAATGGCACGAGCCTGTCACATGAGCTACTCAGTAAGGTGAGCGGTAAGAGCATCGCGGTGACAGTGGGATCCCATCTCAAAATGAAAAGGGTTGAGGATGTAGCTAACTGGTAGAGCGCTGGCCTAGCAGGTGGAGGGTCTGGCTCAGTGCCTACTACAAACAAAACAGAACAAAACAAAAAACCGTTAACTTCTAAATAACCCTTCTTTCGAGTCCCAAATCCACATCACCTCGTAGTCCTCAGATAACGTGAGAATGTGTCACGGTCCTCCTGAGTACTACCCAACAGAAAGCGTGGAAATTGCGGGGAGGTTTAACTTGCAGAGAAGTAAAGTTTGACTGGACAATTCCAGGAAGTAGCCCCAGGGGTCAGGGTCAGCTGTGATGTTTGCCCTGGGAGAGGAAAGCTCCACGCTGCTCAGACCGCTCCTGCCTGGTGTCACTCTGTTTCCGGTCCCTCCCTGGAAGCGTTCCCTCACACACCTGAATTCCCCAAGATGATTTTTTGGGGAGACTGTAGCTGCCCACCCTCTTCTCAGGGTACCAGGCCTTGAAAAAAAAATCTGATTTCCCCCTCCCATCAACTCCTGCCTCCAGCAGATTGGCATTTAAGTGCCGAGCAGACAGACCTGCTTTCTTAGCTACTTAGCTATCATTGTGGAGGGGAAAGGTCTATTATGATTAGCAGTATGCTCCAAGTTCAGCTGATAATGATGAGACTGTTAGTCGGACGCAGCCGTTCTGGCTATTAAAGTACCTGAGGGACCAAGACAGTTTGGGCTTTCATTCTACAGCACTCCGTCTTTCCCACAGCCATGCCCTCTAGCCAGCCAGGGTAAAGAGGCTGCAGGATACTTAATACAGATATAGTTTCTCTGGAGCCCTTCAGTTCATCCCAGGCAGGTTGGCTGGATGCTGGAGCTCACGCTCTCACGTTTGGCCTCCTTGTGAATCAACAGTCTCTCTTTAACTAAACTCGTCACCTCAGTGAATGGCAACACCCAGGGCGAGTGAAACAGACAGATGCCAAGGTCCCACTGCTTTCGTTAAGCTTTCATTTGCCAGTTCCTAGAGCGCTCCTCTCTCCTTGTGTTTACCAGCCTTTCAGTCATCTGTTCTGCTTTTTCATCAGACTGTCCCTCAGAGGAGCTGCATCTTCTTCACTCACCAACCACTTCACTATCACAGTGGGGACAGCTCCTCTTATCTTTGATCCTGACAGTGACCACCTGCCTGACCACTACCCATGCCATTTCACATCAGCTTCTCACCATCACCTTTGCCTCTGGCTTTGAGAAGTCCCCCAAACTGAGGAAAGCAGTTTGGATGGGGGCCCTGTCAGGATGGGGGCACAGGGTCCCTTCATTGATTTTGTAAAACTCTACCAATGGCTGTTCATTTCCCCAATTTTTAATAATTTAAAATTTTCGCTGGGGATCTAGCTCAGCGGTCTAAGCGCCTGCCCGGCAAGCGCAAGGTCGTGAGTTCAATCCCCGGTGCCGCAAAAAAAAATAATTTAAAATTTTCCTCTTTACATTTGCATTTCCAAAGGGATGACTCTTAGATAAAATAGAGGTACAGATAAAAGTCCAGATAAAACAAGATCATCGGCAAGGCTTTCTATCAGCCTTCTGGTCTCCTGAGCTCTGACCAGAATCTCCCCTGCAGAACAGCCTAAGCTGGCCCAGCTCTATGCATACAGGTGACATCTCTGAACCTTTTCAAACTCTTCTCACAAGCCATTCCTAAAGGCTCTTGAACCACATGGTCAGGCACAGTCACAGCAACAACCCCACTGCACTGGTACCTAATTCTGTGTTAGTCAGGGTTTACGAGAGAAAACACATATAACACAAGATACACAAATGTATAAGAAATCACAAGATTGGCTCACGATGGTCAGCCAGAGTTGGGCGGGGAAGCGTGCAGAGGGTGTCTGCTCGCCGGAGGCTGAAGGATTCAATCCAAGGTCTGGAGCTCACTGCAGTGTTCTGTGCAAGTTCACACCAGCAGGATGATGGGTCTGCGAGGGAAGGCTGAAGGACCCAAGGGAGAAGCCAAAGTCTGCACTAAAAGCCAGGAGACAACATCGGAGCCAAAGGTGAAGACTGGAGCTCCTCTGAAGAACACAACCTCATCCTTCCTTCCTCCTTCCTCTTATACCATCCAGGAGATGAGCCTCCCCAGGGTGGGTCCTCTACACCCTAGGGTTAGAATTGCTAAGCTGATTTAGTTAAGCTTCTAAATGTCTCAAGTTGACACAATCAATCAACCACTACAAGACCACACTCTAAGTAAAATAAATCAGACTTGGCTGGGGATTTAGCTCAGCGGTATAAGCATTTGCCTGGCAAGCGCAAAGTCATACGTTCAATCCCCAGTACCAAAAAAAAAAAAAAAGAAGAAGAAGAAAATAAATCAGACTCACATTGTTAACATTGTATTGTGTCTCTAGTGTGAGAAACTGAAAGAGTAAATAAGATCCAAAATGTATAATAGATATTGAAAGACAGGAAGAAACTGTTCAAAAGAAAGGAGAAACAGGGATGGGAGAAAAGGAAGAGAAAAGCAAAAAAACCAATATATATATATCTATATATATATATCTATATATCTATATAGATATATATATATATCTATATAGATAACATATATATATATATGTTAGTAAAGACACACTACTAATTTCTCTTAGTTCATTGTAAAGAAAGGTTTATGCTAATATTGTTTGAACAATTAAATGCCTCTGTCTTGTAGTCTGAGTATCTAATTTAAAGATAACATATGCATGTATTAAGTATTGTTGCTCTCCTATTGTTTTGAAATTTTGTTTCATTTTTTTTTCTTTAAAATAAAATTAAAAAAATAAATGATTCAATAACATCAACAAAAGGCTCTGTCTCTCCTCTCCCCCTCTCTTTCCCCTTCCCTCTCTCCCTCCCCAGATTTCCTGGAAGGTCAGGTAAATGAATTACTTTTGGTTTGGTGATTTTGTAGAAATTTAGAATGAATCCATTTTGATTTGGGATCAAATGTAGGCACTTGAACCAAACCCAGAGCCTCCTATAAACCTGGTTAACATCTACTATCATATACTATCATAAACTGGTGCCTATAATCTAGCATCTGGGAAGCTGAGGCAGGAGAATTGCAAGTTTGAGCCTATTCCGGACAACTTAGTGAGGCTCTTTCTCAAAATTAAAATAATAAGGGCATGACATAAAACTTGGGATGAAGCTCTGCATTCAGTCCCTAGTAAGGCAAAAACGAAACAAAACTAAGATCCTGAACCTACTAACGATGTAGATGTCCTTGACTTATTTTTATTTTTTTGGTACCGGCAATTGAACTCGGGACCTTGCACCTGCCTGGCAGGCATTGTGCCACTGAGCTATAACCACAGCCCAGTCCCTGACTTATGGAAGGACTACATCCCAATGAACTCATTGTAAGTTGAGAATATCCTAAGTTGAAAACATACTTAATATGCCTAAATTTACCAAACAAAATAGCATAGCAACATAATATAGTGTATCACAGCAGCTGTTTCTGCGGTTGGTCTGGAGACTGACCAAGAACTACAGCTGCTATCAATGCCCATCATAAAAGAGTGCTAGAGCCGGGTGTGGTGGCTCATGCCTATAATCCCAGCACTTGGGAGGCTGAGACAGGTGGATCGTTGTGAGTTCGAGACCAGCCTGGGCTACAAAGTGAGCTCAAAGCCAGCCTGAA
>RJWT010042846.1:0-12055 GCA_004365215.1 Cuniculus paca | reverse complement strand
TTCTGATGGGACCAAGCCAGATCCTCCTATATCCCCAGGAGACTTAATTTATCTTAAATCTTCTAAATCCACAGGACTACAACCAATGTGGAGTGGCCCCTACCTGGTCTATCTCGCAACCCCAATGGCAGTCAATCACTGGACAGCCATCCTAGTTCCATGTCACTCAGGCTAAGTGGTGCCCTCCTGACTCTGAACATCCCAAGTGGTCATCATATCTCATAGCTCCCACCTGTCTTCACCTGACTAAGGGCCCATGGCCAAAACTTTCAGATTAACTCATGTTTTGCTATCCTATCTGGTTCTTGGTCATTTACATTCTATTAGTTTTTTTTTACTACAAGATTCTGGGTAATTTTTCCTAAAGACTCCCACATTATATGTAAGATCATTTTAATAATGTTTTACATAATAACTATCTTAGTTCTCTCCACCCTCAGCTGTTTAGTTAAACATGAGACTCCTGTAGATCTGGGTTCTCACCTCCCGTACAGTGATGTGGTTACAGCCTTTCCTACACCTAATCTCCAAACATGATTTCATGGTCAGGCCTTATATTTCTCATGCTTCTCATTCTTACAGTACAACTCCTGGACCAGAGACAAGTCCTACCTACACTTTCATTTTTTACCCTTTCAGATGGGGGAGTAACTGCTTCCCATAACTTCACCTCTCCTAACTCCACATTCATTTTTTAGATTCTTCCTCACTATAGCCTTGGTGAAATGACATATTTGGAGCATGGACACTTTTTCCTCTACTTGCACTGGGTCCTTTAATTAGAATAATAACCTGTCTCCTCATAACACCTTGCTTTTTTTTTATTTCTTTCCAATCTAGGATGCCAGCATTTAACTCCTTGTCCTGGCTGAAACATCTGGTACCAGCTCCTACATGGACATCAACCGTCATCCAGTCAACTCTCCTGACCCCCCAACATGACGCCCCCCTCAGCAGGAAGTAGCTAAAGAGACAAATTCTTTGCCCATTTCTAATAACACAAAGATGGGAATGAAAGGTTTCTGTCCTAATAGATTGCTGGACATTACAGCAGCGGTGTAGCTGGATCACCAGCCCCTCCATCCCTGATTACAGGTTCCTCCTAATTGCCAGAATTCCCACATCACCAGTGCCCACCCCCAAGTGCCATCCCCTCTCATTTGGAATACTTTAAAAGCCCTACAGTGACTGCACCTCATGGGGAAAACAGCCAAGCCACCTACGCAGAATGTTTTCCCTCTGTGCCTCAACCCCTCCTCCAATAAATTCTTCCCTTGGATAAATTCTGCTTTTCCACTGCGCAGAGTACTCTAACTTCTGTTTCTCTATGCTCCTCTTAAAATAACCTAACACTTGGCTCAAAAATGTTTAACAAATCAATGGCCAACATCATACTAAATAGGAAAAAAGTGAAAAGTTTTCTTCTAAAATAAAAAATAATACAGAGTACCAACTATCACCACTTCTGCTCAACATAGCACTCAAAATATTAACCAGAGCAATCAGGGAAGAGAAAGAAATAAAAGGGACACATATAGAAAAGAATAAAGCCAAATTATCATTATTTGCAGGTGACATGATACTGTATATAAAAGACTAAAAGAATTCCACCAAAAAAACTCTTAGAATTAATAACCCTGCTCAGCAATGTAGCAAGATACAAAAACAATACACAAAAATCAATAGCGTTCTTGTATACCAGTGATGAACTCAAGGAGAAAGAAATTAAGAAAACAATACTATTCACAATACCATCAGGAAAAATTAAATATCTAGGAATTAACCTAACCAAGGAAGTGAAAGACCCCTGCAACAAAAGTTATAGTACTTTGAAAAAAGGAAATTAAATAGGACATAAGAAAATGGAATGAGTGCCCATTTCTGGATAGGTAGAACCAATGTCAGGATGGAAATAACCCCAAAACTGTTATACATATTTAGTACAATCCCAATCAAAATACCAAGACCCTTCCTCACAGAACTAGAGGAAAAATTCTAAAATTCATATGGAATCAGAAGAAACCAAGAAGAGCAAAAGCAATCCCAGGCACGAAGAGCAAAGTAGGAGACATCACAATACCAGATTTCAAGTTATATTACAAATGAACAGTGACCTTTTATCCTGTGGTAGCTGTCAGGTCTAGAGGAGTGTAGTATTCTCCTCTTCTGGTCATGGCACGTGCTTGTTCCCTGATATCACTGTACACCAAAAAGGGAGAGTCATCTGACAAAAATGTCACCTTGCCTACTATGTTCAAGGCTCCCATTTGACCACATATTGTGAACTTTGTTCACATCAACTTGCATAAAAACAACAGGCAGCCTTATGCTGTCAGTGAGGTAGCAGATCATCAGACCAGTGCCGAGTCTTGGGGGACTGGCAGAGCTGTGGCTCAAATTCCCAGAGTTCTTGGTGATGGGATGCACCATTCTGGCCAGGGTGCCTTTGGAAATATGTGTCCAGGAGGCACATGTTTGCACCAACCAAAACCTGGCACCATTGGCACCGCAGAGTGAACACAACTCAGAAGCGATGTGCCATCTTCTCTGCCTTGGCTGCCTTGGCCTTCTCAGCACTGGTCTTGTCAAAAGGTCATCAAATTGAGGAAGTTCCTGAACTTCCTTTGGTGGTGGAAGATAAAGTTGAAGGTTACAAGAAGACTAAGGAGGCAGTTTTGCTACTGAAGAAACTTCAGACAGAGGGCTAATATCTAAAATGTATAAAGAAATAAAAAAATCAGACAACCCAAAATAAAAGACCCAATCAAAAAACACATGACTGAAAAAAAGCACACTTCTCAAACAAAATTACAAATAGAGAATAAATACATGAAGGGGCAATTCACTTTCCAGGTACCTTTCTGTCCCCCTCAGACAGAAGCTTCTTCCTCTCAATAAATTCTTCTGACTCTTAGCCTCCATTGTTCCTAGAATTGATTCCTTGATTTTAGAGAATACAAACTTGGTGCTTTGGACAGCTAGTAGGTTAGGAATTTCATTCCTCTATATCATTCACAGGTCTTCCAGTGAGAAAGTTGGACAGAGGTAAAAGTTCATTTTTATTTCACAGGCCCTAGATTGTGACTCGCTTAGGTAATGAAAATTTTTTATGCTCAAATTTTGTTATATCTGTGTCCATTGCTTATAATTGGTTATACTTTGTCTCTTACATAACTTTTTTTTAATTTTGAAGAGAATATAACCAAACAAAATATAACAGAATAGAGTCAATCCCAACAAAACAATGAACATGGTACATGTAAAAGGGAATCAATAATGGCTACCATAATGCCTCTTGTTATCTTCAATATAACTGCCCATATCATCAGTGATAAATAAAATCAAACAAAATAGAACAAAAGAAAACCAGTAAAAAATAAAACAAAACAAACAAAGCAAAACAATGAAAACAATACAGAATTTCAAGATACTAGTAAAACAGCAGTGGCTACCATAATGCTTCTTGTTATTTTCAGAATAGATGCCTATACCTTCAGGCATAATACAATCAAACAACACAGAATAGAGTAAAATCAATCAAAACAAAACAATGAAAGCAATACAGGGTTTAGAAACAAGATAATTGGAAATCCTTGATGGATGCAATTATATATTTTATTATCTTTGAAATAGCTGTCCATGCCACCAAGTATAATAAAAAAAAACAGAATAAAAGGAAACTATTCAGAACAATGAAGACAATGTGAGTTTCAAATCATGATAATAGATTAACAGTGCTCACTTGTTCCCTTTTTAGATAATTCCTCCCCTTTGACTTTCCCTATATGTATTGTGCATTCTGGATCCCACTAACTCCTTTAGTTTGTTATATTAAGGAGACAACATGGAATTCACCCATGTGACTCTGAACCACTTCATCCATGAGCATGATCTTAAGTTGCATCTGTCTACCTACAAGAGCCTGGAGGTTATTTTTCTTTATAGCTGAGTAGGTTTCCATTGTACAAAATTCCACTTCTTATCCATTCTGCAGTTGATGGGCAAGCTACCCCTACTTTTTTTCTGGCTCCCTGTCACATGAGGCATTGTTCTCTCTCCTTTGACTTTCAGTCTATGAATTTTCTTTCTAGTTAAATGTGTTTCTTGGATAGAGCATATTGATGGATCTTGTCTCCTGGTCCACTCTGCCTGTGTTTCTTTCTATTGGTGCAATGAGTCCATCTATATTAATTGTTATGGCCCTCTTGCACTGCATTGTCTCTGCCATGCTATTTTCCTGTCTTTGGCTATTTTACACCTCCATTCAGTTGACTGCCCCTTCTTGATGGTCTCCCTCTGTCATTGTTCCTGAGACTGTGGTCCTTTTTCTCTCTCTCTAGAATGTCCTTTAGTATTCTTTGTAAGGTTTGTTTGATGGTCATGAATTCCTTGAGTTGTTCTTTGTCATGGAAGTATCTTGTTTCTTCATTAATTTTGAAAGAAAGTTTTTCACGGTACATCAGTCTGGATTGGAAGTTATTTTCTTTCAGGACTTGCAATACTTTACTCCAGCTTCTTCTTGACTTGATGGTTTGTGTTGAGGAGTCTGTTGTGATTCTGGGTTTTTCTTTGTAGGTGATCTTCTTATTTTCTCTAACAGCTCTTAATATTCTATTCTTGAGTTGAATTTCTGGGATCTTGATTAGTATATGTCTGTGTATAGATTTGTTTTGGTTATGGCTACCTGGAGTTCTATATACCTCACTTATTTGAATGTTACTTCCTTTTCCCATCCTTGGGAAGTTCTCAGAAATTATTTCTGTAAATGAAGTCCTGATGTCATTTGCCTTGACCCCTGCTTTTTCACTCACATTTTGAATTCTTAAGTTATGTTTCTTTGAGTTGTCTTGCAGCCATTGAATTGTTACTTCCTAAGTCCTTGTCCTTTTTAAGAGATCTTTCCTTTCATGATCACAAGCTGAAAACCTGTGTTCAAGGTTTGAAAGTCTATCTTCAGTTTCTTTCAAATTTTTTTTGCCAGCTTTCAATGGAGTTTTAAATTTCCTGAATATCTCTTTGATTGTGTTTCATGCATTCTAAATCTCTCTTATATTGTTCTTTCATGGTTTCCCTCATTTTCCTATGCTCCTCTATTTTTTAAAACCTATGTCTTCTTTAGCAATGCTTAGCAATTCTTTTATTATGTGTTTCATTTCTTCTTTTACCTGAGATAGCATTTCTGTTCTAATTTCCTTTATAGCCTTGTGAAGTTTTTTCTTTACTTTGGTTGACATCACTTCAGGCATTTCAGGTGTGTGACTCCTGTGTGGACCTCTCCTGGACTTATGCTGCTTGGGTTGGATGCCAGAGACTTCTTTTTCCTTCATCTTGACATATTCCTGGTTTCTCTCATACATGTGGGTAGTGGAGTCCCAGGCCCTTCCAGCATTGGTACAATTTCTCTGAAGTGGGACTGATTGGTTTTTCTAGCCAGTGCTAGCAATGGATATCTGCTGGTGGGTGCCTGTGCTTCTGAACTGAGCTAGATGCTGGCCCACAAGGGCCGTTGGGGTGTGTGTGGTGGCCCAGCCAGCCAGGGCCTGTGGACCTAAGCTGGCAGGGAACCTATATGATGGTCTCTGGAATGCATGTTGGGGTGGGACTCAGTTCAAGGACTTTCCATAGGTCTATATCCAACCTGGAGCTTTTGGAAGAAACAGGCAGCAGTTTTGGTTCAGGGCTTATCTTGCCCAACTCCAAAATGGCTCCTGGCCAATCACTGTCTCCCATGGGAGGACTGAGTCCTCTGCATTCACCCCAGTCAGTGTGGACCTCCACATCTGCTGCTGTCTTCCACCACTGTGTCTCTTTGCAGAGACCTCTGGGGTCACCAGCAGCCACCATTACTGTGACCATGTGTCCCCAGGTTCCAACAGCTCCTCTTGCAGGGTGAGTTTGGCTCCCGGCTAAGGTGCCACCAGCTACCACCTTCTTCTTTGTTTACATTTTTCCTTTTACTCTCTCTGTGGGCTTCAATTCACATTTTAGATTCTTCCTAGGTCAAGGGGACCCACTTCCTTCTTGTCTTCCCCATGATGCTATATTCCAACATCTGGACTGTTTCTGTCAGAGAGTCTGTTTACTCTGCTGCTTACTGTTCTGCCATCTTCCCCTCTTATATAACTTTATTAAAATGATGATAAATTTAAGTTGAAAATCTGGAAGGTTAGGATGCTTCTTTAAAGTGATATTTTAAAAATTTTATTTTAAAGAGAATAAACCGAACAAAATGAAACCAATTGAAACAAAACAATGAAATTGATGCTGGACTTTGAAACAAGACAATAGGAAATCAATAATGGCTACCATAATATATCATATTATCTTCAAAATAACTGCCAATATCATCAGGCATAGAATCAAACAAAACAGAATAAAACAAAACAATGAAAACAATACAGGACTTCAAAACAAGTTCATAGGATATTAACAATGGTTACCATCTTCCTTTTTTGGATGTTTCCTCCCCTTTCACTTTTACAATATCTATTGTGGATCCTACTAACTCCTTTAGTTTTTTATACTAGAGAGACAGCATGATGTTCACCTATGTGAATCCTAACAATTTCATCCATGCACATGATCTCAAATTGCATCCATTTGCTTACAAGAGCCTTGAGGTTATCCTTCTGTATAACTAAGTAACTTTGGCACACTCAAGCAGACATTGGGAGATATTTGTGGGTAACCAGCTCAGAGAGAAGGCAGAGGCAGGCCCTGCTCCCATGCACACTCCAGCAGACATTGGGAGACCTGGTAACCAGCTCAATGGGAAGGCAGAGGTGGTCTCTACTCCCATGTGCACTCTAGCCAACATTAGGAGATACTGTTCACCAGTAAACAGTTCAGTGGGAAGGGAGAGGCAGGCCCTGCTCTCACACACACTCCAGCAGTCCTCAGGACACTTCCACCCCAGGTAACCAGCAAGGACTTGGAAAAACAGAAGCCAGCCCTGCACCAGAGCACCCAATGGCTACCATTGGATACCTGTGGCCAGAACTGGGCAGGAAAACCAAACAGTCACAGTCCAGAGAAATTGTAGCCAATGTGGGAAGTGCCTGGGACCTCACTACCCAGTTGTTTGGAAGAACCCAGGAAAATGTCAAGATGAAGAAGCAAAAGGCATTCCCTGAACTCCAACCCAAGCAGAACAAGTCCAGGAGATGAAAACATGGAAGAGATTGGGAGTCACACACCTGAAGTTTCTGCAGTGTTGGCAACTGAAGTAAAGAGACAACTCCATGAGGCTACAAAAGAAATTAGAACAGAAATATTATCCCAGGTAAAAGAAGAAATGAAAAACATAATAAAAGAATTGCTAAGCACCTGTAAAGAAGACACAGATTAAAAAATAGAGGAGCATAGGAAAATGAGGAAAACAGTGAATGAACAATATAAGAGAGATTTAGAATGCATGAAACACATTCAAAGAGATATCCAAGAAATTAAAAACACCACTGAAAGCTGGCAAAATTGCTTGCAAGAAATTGAAGATAGACTTTCAGACATTGAAGACAGGTGTGCAACTTGTGATTCAGAAAGGAAAGACCACTTAAAAATAATGAGGAACCAGGCAATAACAATTTAACAACTGCAAGATGATGTGAAGCAAAACAATTTAAGAATGATAGGTATCAATGAAGAAGCAGGGGTCAGCACAAATGACATAACTAAGTAGTTTTCCATTGTATAAAAATACCATGTCTTATCCATTCTGCAGTTGATGGGCAAGCTACCCCTGCTTTTTTCTGTGTTCCCATCACATGGAGCATTTTCTTGCCTCCTTTGACCTTCAGTCCATGCATTTACTTTTGAGTCAAGTGTATTTCTTGTATATTGATGAATCTCATCTCCCCATCCACTCTGCTCACATTTCTTTTTATTGGTGACTCAAGACCATCTACATTAATTGTTGTGACTGACATGCACTGGTTCATTTCTGCCATGCTATCCTCCTACCATTGGCCCCCCACTCTCCTCCTCCATTGAGTTGCCTGTTCTGCTCAGCAGTCTTTCTCTGCTACTGTTCATGGAAACATGGTCATCTGTTTCTCTCTCTAGAATGTCCTTTAGTATTCTTTGTAAGGTTGGTTTTTGTGGTCATGAATTCCTTCAGTTATTCTCTATCATGGAAATATCTTATTTCTCCATTAATCTTGAAAGATACTCTTGCAGAGTACATCAGTCTGGGTTGGAAGTTGTTTTCTTTCAGGACTTGAAACACTTCACTCCAAGCTCTTCTTAACTTGATGATTTGTGTTGAGAAGTCTGTCATGATTCTGATGGGTTTTCCTTTATGGGTGATCTGTTTCATTCCTCTAACAGCCTTTAATATTCTATTCTTGTGCTGAATTTCTTGGATCTTGATTATCATATGTCTGGGCATAGATTTATTTTTGGTTATGGGTAGCTGGAGTGCTATATGCCTCACTTATCTGTATGTCAGGTCATTTTCCTATGCTTGGGAAGTTCTCTGCTGTTACTTATGTAAATAGTGTTTTTATGTCATTTGTGTTGACCCTTACTTTTTCACTGACACCTATCAATCTTAAATTATTTTTCATTGTGGCAGCTAGCAGCCATTGTATTGTTATTTCCTGTTTCCTTGTTAATTTTAAGAGATCTTTCCTTTCATGACTGCTAGCTGCCATCTTGTCTTTAAGGTTTGAAAGTCTATCTTCAGTTTCTTTCAAGCAGTTTTGCCAGTTTTCAATGGAGTTTTTAATTTCTTTGAATCTGTTTCATGAATTGTATTTGTTTCCTGTATTGTTCATTCAAGGTTTCCATCATTTTGTTATGCCCCTCTTTTTTTAAATCTATGTCTTCTTTAGATACACTCAGCATTTGTTTCTTTATGTTTATCATTTGTTCATTTACCTGAGATATTATTTCTTATCTGATTACTTTTACAGCCTCATGAAATTGTTTCCTTATTTCAGTTGCTATATTTTCAGAAATTTCAGGTGCCAACTTCCAATTTATTCCATTTCTATCTCTTCTAGACTTTTTCTGTGTGGGTTGCAGGTCTGAGATTGCCTTTTACTCCTTTGTCTTGACATTTTCTTGGGTTCCTCCAGACAAGCTGGTTGTGAGGTCCCAGGTGCTTCCTGCATTTGTTGCCCAACCACAGTGTAGGGGAATGGATCAGGCACCTGGATTTCTCCTAACCTAGGTTCTTGGGCAGGTGTTGGGGTCTGCAGTGAACTTCTCCAGACACACACACAGCTACACTGAGGCTCCCCTGATGGTGGCAGGTGCATAGGAGCTTGGCTGGCTGGTTCTTCTATCCAGTGCTGGCTATCAGTCCTCATGGTGACTGGTGGGCTTATGGGGGCATCTATGTTCAGCCTCTTCTTCTGGTGTTTACAGTTCTATAGTACAGTCCATGTTGCATCCCAGAGATATGCTGGATATGGAGTTGATCTTGGCCTCTGGAGCTGGGACTGATTTTCTGTCAGTGGAGTTCTCCAGTGTCCAATTGCTATCTCCGCACTGCTGCTTCAGATTCTTCCATGTCACTGGCCTCTCTGATTACTTCACCCTCTAGGGCTATGTGTGCATTTGTGTGCTGGGCATGGTCCTTGGTCTTGGGATTTCCACTGGTCTTGCACACTTCCTGCTGGTGCACCCTCTAAGATGCAGTGGAGGAGCCCTGGATTGCAAACTCACTGTTTTCCAGCTGGCCTGCCCTCTGGGATGTAATGGAGGGGTGCAGAGTGTGGACTCCCTGTCTTCCAGCCAGCCTACAAGATTAAATAGATAACATAAGTGGTTTGGAGATTTCATTGCCCCAGTGCACAGGACAGAATTGCTCAAGTCAATTGTTGCTTCTACCTCTAAAGGTGATTTCCTTTACAGCCTGAGCAGTGCTCTAACTACTTCCAACTCACTTTTTTGTATGTGCCCTGTGTCAAAGAACAAAAAGCAATAGTTTATTACTGTCTTGGTTACTTTTCTCTTATTGCTGGGACAAAATATCCAACACCCAAAATTATGGAAGGAAAGTTTTATCTAGCTCATGTTTTGTGGAGGTTTTGGCCCATAATCTGAAGGCTCCAAGGTAGGGTGGCATGACAAAGGGGCAACACTTCAAGGCAGTCCAGCAAAAGCAGCAAAAGCAAAATGGGGGGCACAGAAAGCCTCTTTTCCTCCTTATATTGTATTCAGGCTGCCCACTTCCCCCCAGGGCAGATGTAGCACTCACAAAATCTGTGTCTTCCTCTTTGACAGGATGAAGATATTTTTCTTCTATGCACTAGAGCCAAAATGGAATACAGAGGGAAGTATTAATTATAATGCTATTTTACAACTAGAGTCATTTTGTGAAAAAGAGGGAAAGTTGTTAGAATTGTATAATGTTCAGATTTTCTTTGTATTAAGGAAGTCTTATTTATGTTCAAGGTATAAATGTGAGCCACAAAAAACCAGACACTTCAGGCCCTTAAGACATCCACTATCCCTGAGCCTAAGGCTACTCTTCCCCAACTTTTGGAACATGAGGATGAGTTTTCCAAGACAATCTTAATAAAGCCTAAGGATTTGAGTCTAAGGCTTCCCCTACTTGCCCTTCCTGTCCTGAGGTTAGGGCTGCCATAGCCAACACAGCTCTCAAACTTCCCAGGGTGATAACCATGAAGGACAGCAAAAAGATGAAGAAATAAAGACAAGATGCAGAAACATGCGTTCATGTGGAGCTCTCTCTCAGTAAAGAAAGAACTGCATCACATTTATTTATATGCTCAGCAGGTTGATATCAGGTGAAACTCCTTTGCCTAACAACTACCTTGCCTCTCATGTCCTGTGTTCTTGGAGCTAGAACACTTGTTCACTTCAGGCATTCTATACTTTCAGCTCCACAAGTGTGAATGATTTCCAGCTCAACCACTTCTAACATCTCTCCCTTTTCTGTTTTGCAGTTGCAATCAATGGGTGTTCAATAGAACCTGGAGGTACTGTGTTTGGAGGACCTGCAGACAATTTTTCTTTCTACTGAATGTTCAAGACCAAGTTTAAATGAGACCTATTTTATGCTTTTTTAAAATTTTATTTGAAAGAGAGAAAAACAAAACAAAATAAAAAATACAAGAAGAGCATGAAACAAAAGAGACAAATAAACAACAATAACAAAAAATCCAAAGCAATAACAGTATAGGTTTTCAAAACAAGGTGGAAGGAACTTAACAAAGGTTGTTATTTTGCATAGTTACCTTCAAAAGAGTTACTCAGATTACCAGGCACAGACATGCAAAATTTATCTGATCCTATGAGTACTAACTGTTTTGTTGCAAGAACTAATAGAATTAGTAGTACAATCATCTTATCTACCTTAAGTGTATATAAACAAATTTATAGCTTTTTTCTTTTCCCTTCCCTTTTTTCTCCTTTTCCCAATCAAACTTATTTTTCCTCTTTGAGCAGTTTCTTTTTTTTATTTTGAAAAGTATACAAACAAACAAAACAAAACAGAGTAAAGTCAATCAAAACAAAGCAATGAACATGGTACATGACTTTTAAAAAGGGTAAAAAGCAATCGATAAGGCTACCATAATGCCTCTTGTTATCTGTAGTATACCTGCCCTTACCATTAGGGATAAGTAAAATCAAACAAAATACAACTAAAACAGTAGAAACAAAACATAACATAACACAACACAACAAAACAAACATAACGTAACAAAACAAACAAAGCAGAACAATGTAAGCAATACAGAATTTCAAGATATTAGCAAAACAGCATTGGCTACCATAATATTTGTTATCTTCAAAATAGTTGCCTACACCTTCAGACATATTACAATCAAACCACACAGAATAGAGTAAAATCAATCCAAACAAACAATGAAAGCCATACAGCATTTCTAAACAAGATAATTGGACATCCTCGATGGCTGCAATTATATATTTTGTTATCTTTAAAATAGCTGTCCACCATCAAGTATAATAAAAGCCATCAAGTATAATAAAATCAAACAAATCAGAATAAAATGAAACTAATCAGAACTATGAATACAATCTGAATTTCAAATCATGATAATAGATTGAGTGGTCATTTCCT
>RJWT010042845.1:0-12059 GCA_004365215.1 Cuniculus paca | reverse complement strand
ATGATGTTTCTGCATTTTTAATTTTGATAAATATTATAAATTGCTTTCCATAGAGGCCACATTATTTTATAGAACTAGCAATTTATAATCTTTATGCCCTCATTAACCCAATATGAGATCACATTGATTGATCCTTACTTTTTTGACAGGTGAATAACCTCCAGTGTAGTTTAAATTTATAGTTTTGTGTTGTGAATAAGCTGAACATCTTTCCAATTTTAAGAGCCTTTAGTGTTTTACTTGATCTGAAATGTATATTTTGCCTATTTTCCATCAGAATTTTATTTTCTGGCCATTCAGAGCTTTTATATATAAAGCAAAAATCTGGTATCATAAGCAGAATGCAGACATTTTCTTCTTTTTTTTTTTTTTTCACTTTGCCTTTTGTGGTATTTGATATAGAGAAATTATAATTTTTATGTAGATAGTTGATCAAGTATTTTCTTTTATAGTTTCTGGTTTTGAGTCATCATTTCAAAGACCTTCATTCAGAAAGTATGAAATAATTATTTCATTTGAATTACAATTTATTCTAAAGATGTATATTATGACTCAAATATCATTTATTATGTAATCCATCTTTTTTCCATTTGAGACTTTACTTTTAACACATACAAGATTTTTATTAATCTTTGAATCTGTACCTTATTTTGTAGTCTGTCCTATGAAGTCTGTCCCTGAAAGTACTACTAGTATTAATTATTTTTAATTTACAGTATATTTTACTATTTATAGGACTATTCTTTCATCATTACAATTCTATGGTGACTATTCCTCACCATGCTTATTTATCTGTCCTTATAAAATTTTGATTTAGCATGTCTATTTCCCAATTTCTGGTGGTATTTTGGTACAATCACTTTAAATTTCAAGATAGATTCAGAAACATCTAAATAGTATTGCCATTTAGAAGTATCTAAATGGTGTCCTCTGTCTGGGAATCTGGTATGCCTTTCCATTTGTTATGCATTCATTCATATCCTCTGACAATGTTTTATGGGTCTTGCTCCAATAAATCTACGTATTTATTATTTAGTTTATTTCCAGATTACTTTGTATGCCTTTGAAATGTTTTTTTTTCTTGTATGTATGAAGGCTATTGATGTGAGCATATTAATTTTGGACCTTTCCGAATTGTCTTATTTAAAATATCTTTGCATTTGATACTCATATGTTTCAAATGAAATAAGTATGCATTTATAAATGGTATTCATTCCATATCTTTCTTTTCAACTTGTATATCTTCAGTTTTTTTTTTCAGTTATATTCTTTTAGTTATATTCTTTTCTCCAGACTATTTCTCATTCTTGTGGTATTTTTTGGTAATTTTTTTTTTTGCTCCATATCACAGTTGGAAAAAAAGTCAAGACTTTCCCCTAAAAACACAATGCTGGAATTCCTACTGAGATATAAATGTTATTATGTGTTGTTTAAATTTAAATTTTATCAATTACTATTTCAACATCTACAATATGATTTCATAAGTTTGTTAATATAAGTTGAATGAATTATTTTAGCTTCATCATTTTAAAAACCATGTTTTAAAATTCTCTTTATTCGCTTTTCATTCTTTGTTCACTATTACTTTCTCATTATTGTCCTATGTAAAAACCCCAGTGGTCCCTGCAATGAATTCAATGGTAACTTCCTTTTTTATCTTGAATCAATGCAAATATGCCCATCAAAAGAGCGAAGTATCTAATGGTAATAGCTAGAAATTGAGCCACAAATAAACAGAATCTTTTTTGCTGCTCTTGTATGTGTGTGTGTGTGTGTGTGTGTGTTTTAAAGGAATGGAATATTATTACACATGTTATGTAGTTGTGCTATTGTAGAATTCTCTAGTGATGAAAAAGGAGAATAATGTTTAGCCATATGAGTGAAGGGGTTACTTTTGTGTGCCCAAACTAGAAAACCTTTTCCCTTCTCTCATTTTTGTGCAAAGAATTTTCTGTAACAAAGTAGCTCACTGTCTCTTTTCAACTGTTTTTCCCCTGTTAAGTTTCCTATCTAGATGTTCTCCCAAAGCCTCATGTGGTCATAGATTTTTTTCAAGGTAGCTGAATCTAGAGTATGTGATTGATTGGTGATACAATGCTGGGACTAAGCATGCTGCGATTAAGGGTCAGTGATTTCTGGATCAGTCCACTGATTGGATTTGCACTCCCCTAATCCCAGCAGCCTAGATAGAGTATAAAAGGGGCAGAAAGATGTTATTAAGGTTCACTTGTTGCTTTTGCTGTCTTCCACCACTATGAATTCTTGTCCCTCTGCCATGTGTTACCCTGTTTTAGAGCTAGTCAATTAGGGACTGAAACCTCTACAAACTGTGAGCTAAATAAACCTTTTCTCCCTTAACTTTGGGTGTTGGGTATTTTGTCTCAGTAATGAGAGAAAAGTAGCTAAGATAGCCCCACATTACATTTTATATTCTAGTCACTCACAAAACGAAAACAGAAAATATATTTGATGAAAGGTGAAATGTCAGCATGTCTAAAACTTAGAAATAGTTGGTAACACACTTTCAGCTTTCTTCTCAGCTCTGCCTACGGCTAGTCATTTTCCCTCTCTGAGCTCAGGTGTCTCATTAGTAAAAGAGGGGTAGCCAGATATTTCCTGTGAAATTGAATGGATAAGATTATCACCCTGTGGAGAGAGTGCCCAGAGGAAATGAAACCTAACAGCTGACCTCCAGGAGCCACCAGATGGAAGTAAATTCCCAAGGCCAGTGTGAAGAACAAGGTGGAATACTGAGTTATTTTGTGGAAGAGCACTCCTAAGCCTAATGTTCTGAATGTTTCTGCAAGCAGAGCAAATGAGCACATACTGTGTTCATGTTGAAAAGGACAAATGACTGCACAAATGGGGTAACAAACAATTTCAGAAAATATATATGGCCTAAATTTAGTATCAACATGATGGGCAAAATGACTCCAGTTGTGATGGTCCCATTGCAACGTCAATGATAAAGCCAACCCAGTGAACCCTCATCACAGAATACTTCAAATATATCAGTGGAGATGGCTCAAGTATGTGCTATTCAAATATTACAAATTGAAAATGTGTGGTGAAGGAAAGGATCAAAGTGATATTCTTTATATATCTCATAGTATTTATCATGTGAATTAAATGGGTCTATTAAATGCCTTCTGAGAAAAGAAACATAGGCACATAAAATAACAGTCTCCTCCAATCCAACCAAGTCTGACTGCATTCCACATGAACTCTGCTGTGATCTCTCTTATTTTCATTCTAGATTAATTTTGCTACTTTGTAGCAAATTGCAAGTCTTTTTCTGACCTCATAACATTGAATCATGCATGGTACTTGATCCAGTATCTCCTACCTGGACAGCGTAGATGTTGGAGTGTTCCAACTCTCAGATGGAAAATCATCGGTGCACAGCACAGGTACACTCACATTCTCTCTCTCTCTCTCTCTCTCTCTCTCTCTCTCTCTCTCTCTCTCTCTCTTTCATGCTCAGAAATAATTTCGCAGATCCTCTTTTGTCATTATTATGAAGCATACATATTTGCTGCCTATGGCCAACCTACAGTTATTCAGCATCTTTGGAACATCTTACAAGTTTTAGTCACACTCTAAGATACTGTGTAGCATGCAAACAAGAAGACATAGGGAGAAAAGGTATTGTATAGTATAGTTGTTAAGAGGCATGCTTTCAGTTTCCGTACCATCTCATAACTCTTACAGGTTGTGTTGGTTACTTTTTTCTCATTGCTGAGACAAACACCTGACGCCCAAAGTGAAGCAAGGAAAGGTTTATTTAGCTTACAGTTTCTGTGGATTTCAGTCCATAATCAGCTGACTCCAAGGCAGGGTGGCATGGCACTGGGGCAACACTTCAAGGCAGCAGCCAGAGCAAAAGAAGGCAGCCATTCATGGCGGCTGCAGGCGGCAAGAGCTAACGGCGCCAAAGAGGAAGAACACGCCCCCATTCTGACCTTACATTGCATGTCGGCTCCACCCCTGGGTGGGTGCAGAGCTCACACAGCCAATCCCAGCGCTAGACAAGGAGTCAATCACAAATGCTAGATTCAGCTGCTTCCATGACATGAGGCTTGGGGGGCCATCTATATACAAACTGGAACACAGGTTTGCCCTATCCTTTATTCTTACAATAGTTTTATCTTACCATTTATATATTCGTCCACAAAGATTTGTGTATTCCAAAAAATATTTCAGAATTCCTACTATTTGCCAGGCACTGTGGGTGGTTATGGAAATGTAAGGACAAAACTGAATTTCTTCTCTTTGAGAACCTTCATATTATTTGATTTGAAATAAAATACTGCTTAGTGTTGGACATTTGAGTGACTGAAGCAAGGGTGATTTAACACTTTTCAAAGGTGAGCGGCATATTTCTCAGGAGGGCAGGAATAGGGGATAGTCTAGGTAGACACAGAAGATGTTTAAAAGACCATGACAATTTTAGGAAATTTCTGTAGTGTGGATTGGGGTGCCTTACAATAACCAACTGGAGAGTAAGAAAGTACTACATCAAGTGCGGGCCAGGAGAAGCAGCCAGCCACACCCCCACACACCTGCAGTCTGCCATCAGGGACCCCTCCTGCAGGTAAGCAGTGTGGGCTGGGAAGAAGCAGCCAGCCATGCCCTTGCATGCCTGTTGCCATTTGGGAAGTGTGTGTGGAGGCATGCAGGTCTGGAGACACCTGCCCCTCACCCCACCACCTCCCTGGTAGTCTGGATTCAGAGAAACCCAGGTGCCTGGCCCATTCCCCTACACTATGGATGAGCAGCCAGTGCAGGAAGTGCCTGGGACCCCACAACCAGCTCGTCCAGAGCAACCCAAGAAAATTTCAAAATAAAAGAGCAAAATGCAATATGAGACCACACAGAACAAGTATGAGAGACATGACATAGAAAAATTTGGAAGTTACACACCTGAAATTTCTGAAATGATAGCAACTGATGTCAAGAAACAACTTCATCAGGCTGTAAAAAAAATCAGATCAGAAATAATATCTCAGGTAAAAGAAGAAAGGACAATAATGAAAGAATTACTGAGTATATCTAAAGAAGACATAGATGAAAAAAGGGCATAGGAAAATGGTGGAAACCTTGAATAAACAATATAGGAAAGAATTAGAATGCATGAAACAGATTCAAAGATATTCAGGAAATTAAAAACTCCTTTGAAAGGTGGTAAAACCTCTCAAACAAAGCTGAAGATAGACTTTCAGACATAGAAGTCAGGATTGCAGCTAGTGATTGTGAAAGGAAAGATCTCTTAAAAATAACAAGGAACCAGGAAATAACAACACAAAGAAAAATAATCTAAGACTCATAGGTGTCAGTGAAAAAGCAAGAGTCAGTACAAATGGCATAAAAAGAATATTTACAGAAGTAATAGCAGCAAACTTCCCAAGCATGGAAAAAGGACCTGACATACAGATAATTGAGGCATATAGAAATCCAGCTAGCCATAACCAAAATAAATCTATACCCAGTTATATAATAATCAAGATCTCAGAAATTCAGCAGAAGAACAGAGTATTAAAACTATTATAGAGGACCAGGGATATAGCTCAGTGGCATAAGTGCCTGTCTGGCAAATGCAAGTTCATGAATTCGATCCTCAGTACAAAACAAACAAACAAAAAACAAAACAAAGCAAAAAACACTGTTAGAGTAAAGGACAAAAATCACCTATAAAAGAGAGCTTGTCAGAATCGCAACTGAGTTCTCAACACAAACCATTAAGTCAAGAAGAACTTGGAGTGAAGTATTTCAAGTCCTGAAAGAAAACAATTTCCAACCCAGATTGATGTACTCTGCAAAACTATCTTTCAAAATGAATGGAGAAGTAAGATACTTCCATGACAAAGAACAACTAAAGGAATTATGACCACCAAACCAACCCTACAAAGAATACTAAAGGACATTCTAGAGAGAGATAAAGATGACCATGGTTCCAGGAACAGCAGCAAAGAGGCAGGCTATTGAACAAGATGAGCCAGTATGTATTGGTTAGAACCATTAATGTTGATGGCCACAATTCACCAATAAAAAGAAACACAGGCAGAGTGGATCAAGAAGCAAGATCCATCAATATGCTGTATACAGGAAACATTAACTCAAAAGGAAGTTGATGGACTTTTGAAAGTCAAAGGAGAGAAAAGAATGCTGATGTAACAGGGACCCAGAAAAAAGCAGGGGTAGCTTGCCCATCAATTGTAGAATGGATAAGAAAGATACAGTATTTTTATACAATGGAAAGCTACTCAGCTATAAAGAAGGATGATCTTGAGGCTCTTGTAGGTAGAGGGGTACACCTTGAGATCATGCTTATGGGTGAAATGTTTCAGACACACATGGGTGAACATCATGTTGTCTCCCTAGTGTGAAAAACTGAAGGAGTTAGTGAGATCCAAAATGTACAATAGGTATTGTGAAAATGAAAGAGTAGGAAATGGCTAAAAATGGAAGGAACAACTTGGATGGGGAAAAGGAGAAAAGAAAGAAGGGAAAAGATTATATATTATAAGTAGATAATTACCCTACTAATCTTTGTTATCCCAAGATAAAGAACGATTTGTACTTTCATTGTCTGATTAGTGTTTCATACATATGTCTGGTAATCTGAACAACTACCTTGAAAACAATATGCAACATATTAACCATTGTTCATCCCTTGTTATTCTATTTTGAAATTCTGTATCATTGTTTTTATTTTTATTTTTATTTATTTTTTTTTGTGGCACTGGAGATCAAACTCACAACCTCGCGCTTGCCAGGCAGGCATTTAGGCTGCTAAACTAAATCCCCGGGCCTTGTTTTTATTCTTTTTTTTGTTTTAAACTAAAAATTAAACATGGAGAGTATTGTACACCATTCTAAAGAATTGAGACTTCAATCTCTAGGCATCAAAGACCAATGAAAGGAATTTGTACAGTAGCAACATTTTTTTCTGATAGATTTCTTTCCCTCCATTTCTGGCATTATGAAAATGAATTAGGAGGTAAAAATGAGGAACTTAATTAGCTGGCTGTTTGGGTGTCCAGTCTACAGATGTAAGGCAAAACTAAAACTGCAACCAGAACAGACTAAAAAAAGAGTATCAATCTATTCAGCTACTTACAATTTAGATAATAATTAGTCCTTTAATAGCAATAATAATTAGTTCTTTAATAGCAATAAGAAGATGCTAGCCATTCTTGAACATGTATTTCAGATATAAGAGAAATATTTTACTTTGCAAATTAATTTCTAAAGTAAAGAATTCACACTATTAACAAATGGCAAATATTTCAAGGAAATGTGATCATTTTCTCACTTAACATTTCCAAGATTTAGAAAGTAACTCATACCCCTAGATAATATCAGTCTTCCTGAGCATTTAAGAGACTCTTCTTGATGACTTTTAAGATAAGATCATTTTCTATGTCCCCTAGCAGAAGCTTCTTGAGAACCTCAGCATGTACAGGAGTATAATAGACAAAGGTGGACCACCAGGCATGCGCCCCTAGTCCTCCACATTCCACTCTAGCTCTGAATTGCACTGGCACAATTTAACAACTGAATCTTGACAGATGTTCTCATTTCGTAGTGGAGACACAGGTTTACAGTCTGGAAAAGATTCATTTATCCAAGGTCATCTAAATAATCGGTTGGGTGTTACTAGAAAAATGATCATAAGAACCCTGGTCTTTGGGGCACTTTTTTTTTTCAGTTTTGGTTAACCGGATTTTTTTCTTTTGGTGAATTCTCAATATAGATTATTCTTTCATAATTTGACTTTGGGACAGCCAGCTACATTTACTTGTGCAAATCATATTTGCTTTACATTTTCTGAAGACAAACTTGTTTTAAGTCATGTACTCATTATTTACTGCTACTATTGCTAACAATTCATGAACTGATGGGTGCAACTCAATTATGTATCCTCTGCAGCCATCTCTTCTCATTCATAAATCCTCTGTTTTAAAGTGGGAAATTTAGAAATTGAACTCTCTGTACCCTAAGATTTTGGGTTGATATCCTCTTCTATGAATCATTGACTGACCATCATGTTCCACTTACCCATGCCTCCCTCCTTCCAATATCTTTGTCTTAAACACATTTACATGAGGAAACATCGCTAATTTGTTGCTTTCCTCAACTAGATTGAATGCTTCTTGAGACTAGTAGATATGTCTTTTTATTCATAGCATCTACCTGTAGTGGAAATTTTATATAAAATTTCTTAATAAATTTCATAACATTATGCCTCTGTTTTTGTCAGGATAACTGGGTGTTTGGATGGCTTTTCATTTTTATGTTTGGGTCCTTTGTCTTGTCAGGGCAAGTTTTATTGTTCACCAACTAGTGGACTAATAGCTACTGTAAGTGATATTGTCACCAAACACTAGATTTTGTAGGCTGTCCCAGGCAGTGTAAAGTGGTTTCAAGATAAAAAGTCATGTGTCTTAAAATAATATAATGCACTGTAGATGTTACATAGTAGAGATAGAGCAAGTTATGAAGTTCTTTTTTGAGTAGCATGCATAATTAGAGTTCGGACATAAGCAGAATACCTCTGTTTTTGCTGTCCTAAAAAAAAGGAACTTTCAGTCATCATTGGTCCCATTAATTTTCATGTATGGGAACAATGTTGCATGATTATAGTTATTATGGAGGTAGCAGTTTTAGTGGCTAGAAAGGACAGGGTTGTGCTCTCTTTGTTGTCAATACTCTTTTCAAAATTCACCTTGGCAGTGAGTGGTTTGCTCTTTCAGCTCTAGATGAACAGAAAAATATGCAAGGTCATATGGATTAACATTTCTCCAATTTTCAGATAATCTAATGAGATATTAATAATTTTTTCTTCCTCTAATGATAACCTTTTTCCTCTGTAAGGATGTTTTTTATATTGAGTGAAGTTGGCCTCAGTTTGTTATTGGTAAAGATGCATCTGAGCCTGGTGCTTTTTGATTTTGTGTTTGCTTAATCCTTTTGATTTTTTATTTAATCCTACAGTGTTTAGAAGAGGGTGCGAACAATACCTTCATTGCTGAATCAAGTTGCTAATAACATGATTATGTGTATATGACACCAATGAAGGAATAAATCTTTTATTAGTGACCTCCAGTCACTCTGCCTCTTTACCTTCTATTATGCTATGGTGTGATCTGCCATGACCCACTCAACCAGTGGGGTCTTCAGAGGGGGCGATGGGAGATTAAGAAAAAACTAGACACATACTAAAAGGAAAGCTGAGACTGGGTGGGTCCTCACCTATCTAATGGAGAGGCAGTGACAACCTAGCACAGTCTGCATCTTCATTTATACACGATAAAAGTGAGGAAGTATGTAATGGGGCCAAAAGGGCAAGGCCTCTGTGTTTTACTGAGAACACTGAAAGTGAAACATTCTCAGAGCTATTTGTTCTGTAGTTAGCAGGGAGGAAAACCAAGACCAAACACCTGCTGGACTGACCTTGCTGTAGTCCCAACCACTTGTTCACATGACTCGCTTCTGGAGCTCCGTGTTGTCTTGTGTGGTCGATCTTCAGCTCAGCCACTCCCAACAGTGATCTGCATAGTTTACATTTTTATTACAAAAGGAGACTTATAATGTACTTTCAGTCAGTGTATATATGAATAGCCGATGGGAAGGGAAGTTGATTATAATGTTAGGTTTATACTTTCATAGGTCATTGTCAATGATGTTTTGAATGATCCAACATGAGCAATATTTAATGTTATTTACAGCTATATTAAATACTCTATTTGTAGTAATTAATAGTTATTTAGTAAACACAACTAAAAGATACCAAAAGGAATCTCCTGAGACAAATTAGCCAAAATGGGGTATTTTTCTGCTTCTCCTTTGAGCCTCAGTTTACTCATCTGAAAATGGGGATAATAAAGTGTACCTCTAAAATGTTGTGGCAAGAATTAAGTGATAAAAATTTTTAAAAGTACCTCTGTATAATCTGGCATATTCTAAGGGTTTAGTAAATATATTTTGTCTTTTCCATTTCCAGAGGTGTTTGTGTAATGAAAAATTCAGAGTGAGTTGTAGGAATTTTTCGTAACAAATTAAAATGACCAAGCCTCTGAATTTTCTTCTTACTCATTTTTCCTAGAAGTCTTTTCTTCAGGGACCACTTCTTACGCTATAGTTGTGTTAACCTGCTAAACTCTTGGTGTGTTAGATGCAATTCCATTGATAATTTCCAGGTTTCAACCCTTATGAGAGGAAATCTTCTTGTAAGAGTTTGTTTCTTTTTCTTTTTCTTTTTTTTTTAAAATCTGTTCCTCATGAATTTACTTCCCTTGCATGGTATTAAAGTGGATCTTCTTTATATATGATTTGCATTCTAATTGAGGAATATTCTAGCAGTTATTGTTACAGTTCAGTTCATCCTGTTTGAGATTTCAGAGGCTGATTAAAATGTTTGTTAATCCTGGAATTTAAGAGTAGATTTCCTAAAGTTGTTGTAGCCTAGTTTTGAAGGAAGGAGAAAATGTTCCATTTGATAGCCTATGTCAGCAAAGGTGAATAAAGATCTTGGATTTAGAAGATTGGCATTTTTTCCCTTTTGCCAAGAAAGTCACTTTGATCCTAATTAGAAGATTAGAATCTCTTTAATTGCATTCTGACCAAAGTCTTTTGAGTGTCCAATAGGGCAAAGTTGCCATATGTTGCATTTTAATTAATACTTTTGAGACACACTTCCTGAAGCTGATATTCTTAAAGAAGAGACAGAGACTTGAATATATTTTTATTTCCTTATTTGAATATCAAATTTCTGTCCTCAAAACAGATTTTATATGCAGTAATAGACACCTGTTATCTGCTTAAAAGACCTCACACTACCATATTGTCTATCAGCAGATTTCAAAATAAGGCAAACCAACCTTGAATCTCATCCCAAACAGCTTGATTCCTGATGTGTCAAAAAACCTTAGTATAAAATCAGCACCCTACACCAACAAGTTTTGTATCCACAGATTCAACCAACCAAGAAATATTTCAAAAACCACATCTGTTCTGACCATATGCACACTGATTTTCTTGTCATCATTCCCACAACAATGTAGTATGGCAACTCTGTGCAAAGAATTTACATGGTATTAGGTGCTGTAAGTAATCTAGAGATCATTTAGAGCATATGAAAAGGTACACATTGGTTATAGGCAAATACTACACTATTTTGTATGAGGGACTTGATCATCTACAAATTTTGGTACTTGCAGGGAACACTGAAAACAATACTCAGTAGACCCTGAGGAATAACTGTATAGTTTTGTCCACACATAAAGTTCCAAACATATCTTCATGGCAAGACTTTAGGTATGAGATTTGAACCCCAGGTAGGTGAAGTATGATGAGTAACATTTCAGTCAAGAGTCTTGAAGTAGCTGCTGATGAAACTTTCTTACAAATGTTCATTCCTTCTGCCTAGTTGTGGGCAGGAATTCAGAGTGCAGGCGAGTTCTATTTTATCTTATAACTTTGTTTTAGTATATAGTAATGCAAAGCAAGCATAAAAACTCAGTAAGGATGTTGTTAGGTTCCTTAGGTATTATAAATCCTGAGGTTTAATTGACAAAATGATGAATTTCTTTTAGCCTTAGAGACCTCCAGGCAACACAAGGCAGTTCTTTACTAGCACTGCTCTATTCTCTATATTTCTGTTTTGCTTCCTTATCAGCACCTTTCATAGTATTTTGATATAACGTTATGCCAGTAGTGTTTACCTTAAACTTCTACTAACTTTAACTTTCAAAAAATATTTGTTAATGTTCAATGCATGAGAATTCTGCTACATGTTTATTAAGACTCCGAAGAAGGCTTGGATTGTGGTTTGGGTTGTAATGTCTCACAGGATAATTGCAATTCTTTGTTTGCAAATCACTGGATTGTAAGGTAGAATGGAAAATATCATAAGGGATGGCACAACTATTACGTGAATTCTGGTTAAATTGACTCTGACCTTTCCTTTTGTGCCCTCTTTTGGCCTTTCCCTATACATAAAAGTTTATTTAAAAAAAAAAACAACAACTTTCTTGCCAGTGTTTTTCCATGCTTAG
>RJWT010042844.1:0-12054 GCA_004365215.1 Cuniculus paca | reverse complement strand
CATGAAGTCTTGTCCTTCCAATTCCAGCATCCAGGGTAATCTGTGACAAGTTATAAACTTCAAAGGGTTTGAGTGTCCCTGCCCCTATGGCACAGCCAGTAATTGTAGCTCCCATAGCTTTTAGGTAGCTCAGGCTATCTTTTCCATTGTCCTGCTCTGTCTCAGCACAAATTCTCCTCCACTCCTTTGCTACTAATGCTTCCTTTCAGGTGAAACTCAAAATGTTTCAAATCATTCTACCAGGCTCCTTGCTCAAAAATCTGAAGAAAAGCCCCCAACATTAGTCATGTGACTGCCTCAACATTAGACTCTCTCAAAATTTTTCCTGCATGATTAATTTGTCCACTGTCCTTAATCTGAGTCTCAGGCAAAGGCTTTGGACAGGAAGAAAATGCTGACAAATTTTCTGACAAAGCATCACACACATGGGGTTTGTAACAATAGAAACAAGGATTGATTAAACTTGAACAGCAGCTGAAAATATTCATGGTAATAAAGTCATTCACATAACTGAACTAGTGGTAAATACAATCTCATTTGTCAGAGCCAATACCAGACTTCGAAGAGTGAATTTTACTGCATGTCAACTTATAAAATTGACTGAGATGTAAAGTAAAACATGAGGTGAAAGACAAATGCATGGCATATAAAAATATATAAAAAAGCATGTTGATTATGGGGAAGAAAACAAGCAGCCAAAGAAACTTTAAGATCCATTGTTTTGATGATGTTTTCTAAGATTGAAGGATAAAATCCTGTATGGAAAAATCTATATTAAAATTATTAAATCTGATTTTCCAGGAAAGAAGAATGAGAAATCTCAAAACAACTTTTAAAATACACTATGCTTAAATAATTAAAAGAATAACATTCTGTGTAACAAAAGCTAGCATTGACAATGTTAGGTAGAACAGATACAAATAAGCAAAAGAAACAAAATAGAATAAACTCAAGAACCTGTTATTGAAATCAGAGCATCATTTTTTTTTAAGATAGGTAGCTGGATGACTGAATAGGTGAGTAACAGATGGATAGATGAATTTATCTATGAACTGGTGAGTACATACATATATATTTCTTTGTTCTGGTTGTTGAGTTCTAGATTCAGTGATAATCTAGATTATTATTTTGGTTTTTGAAAACATTATCCAATCAAAAAGACTAGGATTACTTGGAGAATTGGTTGCAAAGCTGGAACAAGGTAAATACAAGATAATCCTTGTAATAATATGTAGGTCTGGAAAGTAGGAGTTACTTTTAAAAAAGTCCAAAGGTCACAAGAGTCAATGTGAAAAATCTCCCATTTATTAAACCTGGAACAGTTTAATGAACATAATAAATTACGATACTGTGTAAAATCCACAGACTAAAATAACCATTTGCAAGTCCATTCTTGACAAAAGTATGTATTGAAGTAAAGAAATGAAAAGGAAATGATAATTCTTCTTTATAGAATAATTTTAATTAATGAATATAAGAGAATTGAGAAAAATAGAAAATCCTCCTTAACACAACAGATTTAAGCAAGGAAAATTCTGCAAGTGAATGCTAAAGTTGGTCAGCAAAATTGTGAAAAAGATCATAAGATTTATTAATTAGAAAGAGAAATAATAATTTACAGAAAAGAAACCAAACCAACACTTCTTAAGCAATGACAAAACACCATTTTATCACCGAACTCATAGATTAACAAAACAAATTGTTTCTCTGACACTATTTTTTATCTTTAGTATATTTTTTTAATTTTTATTTTTATTTGACAGAGAATAAAACCAAGCAAAATAAAACAGAACAAAGCCAATCAAAACAAATCAGTGTAGTGACACAGGACTTCAAAACAATAGGAAATCAAGAATGGTTCCATAATGCCTTTTGTTGTCTTCAAAATCGCTGCAGATACCTTCAGACATAGTAAAAATCAAACAAAACAGAACAGAATAGAACCAATAAAAACAAAACAATGAATGCAATAAAGGACTTCAAAACAAGATAAGAGTAAATCCAAAATGGCTACCATAATATATCTTGTTATCTTTGAAATAGCTGCCCATGCCATTGGATATAATCAAATCAAACAAAACAGAATAAAACTCAACCCTACAAAAAAAATGAAAATGATACAGGACTTTGAAACAAGATAACAGGGAATTAACAATGGCTACTATCTTCAGAAGGAGATCCCCACAGATGCTACATTGTGTATTGTCATCCTCTGAATAGATGATCAGACTACCAGCTTTAGATCTGCAAAGTCAGTGAAACACTAAACACTATAAGCATTAAATTGTATTTTACCTCAATAGTTATCATTGCAGCCTGTGTTTCTCCAGATTAGCTAATATCACTTACAGTGAGGAGGGGGGTTTCGCTCTTCTTATTTCCCAGCCTGCACCCTGCAAGGGACTGGCATCTGGCTCTGCCAACAGTGGCCCGTGCATGGTGCTGATTTGCAGGGAGGGTTTGCATCTTGGTGACTTCTTGTTCTCTTCCCTTACCGTCCACAAATGGCACTGACTCACAGGAAAAGGCTGGCATCTCTCTCCGCAGCAGCCAGCTTGTGGCGCCGATTTGCAAGGAGAGTTTATTTCTCGTTGATTTCTTGTTCTCTTCCCTTACCGTCCACAAGTGGTGCTGACTCACAGGAAAAGGCTGGCATCTAATGCTCCCTCCACCAGCAGCCTGAGCATGGTTCCAGGGCGCAGGGAGGGGTTGCTCATTAGTGTGTGTCTGCAGAGCATAATGTTGCATTGATTATAGAGAGTTGGTACATGCACACAATGCAATTAATTATTTTAACTTTCCCTTTCTCTTCTCTCCTTTGTCTTTCCTTCCAGCTCTTGGTCCTCTTCCCTTTTGCAAAAATCTATCTCCCTTTTCCTATTATCCAGCTTTTACTTTGCTCTCAAATTATTTATACTTTGGGTTTCTCAATAAGGCAAACCTCCTCTTCTTCCTCCCCCTCCTCCTCCTTCTTGTCCTCCTCTCTCTGCTCCTCCACGTTCTCTTTCTCCTTCTACCTCTACTCCGCCTCCTCCTTTTGTCCTCCTCATTTCTTCTTCTTCCACTTTTCCTCCTCTTCCTTTTCATATTACTCTCTCTTCCCTTCTCCCCTCCTTCTTCTCTTTCTTCTCCTTTTCCTCCTCCATCTTTTTGTTTATCCTTCTTTTTCCTCACCAAACTTCAGTTGGAAAAATACTGGCTGGGTGTGGAATTCTGGATATGATTTTCAAAATTATGCCTCATCCTCAGTCTTTGAAGATAATGGGCTACTGTTCAATTACACTGCATGACTGAAGAGAAGACTGATACTTACTCTGGCCTCTGTTTCACTTTGGATGTGTATTTCCTCCTTGGGATTTCTTCAGTCCTCCTTCCCACTTCTCTTTCTTTTTTTCCTGAGAATTTGGTGTTTCTCAAGATACTGGTTGTGTTTAAATTTTAGCTTTCCATCTAAGTGCCCACTTCTTAATTCTCAATAATTCTTGTATATTGTACATTTTTAAAAACACCACTTTGCATTTCTTTTTTTTCTGATTCTCTAAAGATACAATTGCCAGGACTTCGGATCATGTTTTATCTTTTATCTAGCTCATTTTTTTCTTAGACGTTTCTTCTCTTTATCAGTTTTGTATTGCATTCTAAAGAAATTGTTTGGCATCACCTTAACCTGATCATTAAAAAAAAAAAGTTCACTGAGGCAAAAGGTTAAGTTTCAAAACATTATCAGCAATACATTTATTTAAGTAAATATTGATATACAGTAGCTATGCTATCTTTGGTTGTCAGCCTGATCTTGTTTTATGAATATAATATTCCCTGTATTTCTGAAGATATCAGTTATTATTAACCTAATCTATTTTTCTTTTTCTTTTGATTTTTAGAGATGCAGGTTCTTCTCATGATAGTTTCTTGACCCTGTTTGCAAATTTTGACTTTTCCCAAATATCTATTAGCTTTTGATCATGCCCTTATCTTCATAGTTGAGAGTCCTGGTCACATTGTACCTGCTTTCTCTTGTATATTCATCTGTGAACACATTTAAGAGTTTAAATTCTCTTAAACCAGTGATAAATGATCCTATGAATGAAGTATATTGCTAGTTGTTCTTCTGAATGTGAGAGATTATTTCCATGATTTACCATGAATCCAATCAATATTCTATACTTCTGACACAAGTATTCTACATCTTCCTTATCTTGCAATTTGAATCTTGGTTGCTTTTGCTTGAAATTGAGAAAGATGTGATCAATCACCATGAGGCTGGACTTGGGATCCTCCTCTTCTTCCTGCATCCATTTCTTCGATGGTGTGCTCACACTTCGTGGCTGATGTAGTTGTCAGTTCTTAACTGTTAATTCTTAGTTCTCTATTATCTTTCACATGTTAAATTATGCTTCTTGGTTGCTATTCAGTTTCTTCTTGAACATATGCACAGACCACTTGAATCATGTTTACCATTGCTTTTGTAATTTACTATTGGAAAAGTTTTAGATGTGTTCAAAGTTTATAGTCTAGAAGCGTACATGGTAGATTTTGATAGAGTCAAACAATAAGAAATTTCCAAATTCAGTAAGTCAAGAACAATTACATGTTGGCGATTTCATGATTGTATGCAATAATTTTCTAACCACAAAATGGCATATGTTTTGTGTATAGTTTTCATGTCCTACCTGAGCTATTAGGTATTAAACACAAGTACTGCAATTGTATATTTTGTACTTCTTTTAAGTAGTTATTTTTCCTTTAGTGAATAAACTCTCAAGAGCATACAACAAAAAATTACAACTTTTTTTCCAAGTGCCATTGTGAATATGCCCATTTTGATCTCCATGTTTAGGATATAACTTTTTTTCTTTTTTTGTGGCACCAGGGATTGAACTCTTGACCTTGTGTTTGCCAGGCAGGTGCTTAGGCCACTGAGCTAGATCCCTGGCCCTTAGGATATAATTTTCTCAAAAATAAAATAATTTGAACAGATGTAGGATTACTAATTACATCTAGGTGGGTCCAGAGGAAGGAATGTATTGTTAAATGACTATAACACATCGCATGTTGTACAACCTGCATCATCTTTAGAAATATATGTAGATCTTTAGTTCTGCTAATTTCTCAGCCATTTTAATATTAGATTTCATTTTTCATGAGTGTGCAATTCATGCAACAAAGCAGAAGATTTGCCACTATTATAAATTGTGAATGTTATGGATTGTTGCCAACAAAGGCAATTTTTCTGTCTCTTTGTGAAAGCTTCGCAGTTTCCCAGCCCAGGGATTTCCCTGTAGCCTTGGGCTTGAGGCTCATCTTGTTTTCCGTTTGGGAAGTACTTAGGAAACTTTCTTAGCTAATTCTGCACATTTTCCTCTGGGAGGACACACACACACACACACACACACGCACACACACACATCCCTACACACACCTTATATTCCTTTCTCACACAGAGGGGACTTAGGACAGCAGCACATATATTTCACTGTGGCTCTTAGCTAATTCATTCCTCATTTCTGAGAACTCCTTTCAGTTTCTCTGAGACTAAATTAAGTTGAAGATCACTGAAGCCCAGTAAGATCATTCTTGCTAAACTAGTGCTCATTTCTGGCTCAGTTCCAACAACCCAAACCCTTTAATTTGATTACATTATTTGAGATTAAAATTTGTAATTGTGAAAAATAAATTTCTGATAACATTTTCTTGGCGATATTGCCATCTTACCTTGTCATTTCCGTTGACACCGATTAAACAGGCTAAGTGAAGCCATTCTAGAAACTGTGAAACTACTGACCGTTAGTGCACTTTAATTTGGTATTTTTAATTTCCTCATAAAAATTACTCCTTTTTAAGAAGGAAACTGTTTTGAGACCTATGGCTTCAATTTTATAACACTTATGGTCTGAAGTTGATTTTCTAACTATAAAGTAACAGTAAGGCTAATACTAATATTAATGCAGGCTGGGTTTTGGATATATGAAACTCTGAAACTTTATTTTGGGGATTCTCTTGAAGGAAAAAGAATGCAAATGGGAAAGAGAAATCTAAGGAAAATGCGAATATATTCACAATGAGAGAAAAGAACTAAAAATGAAATTTATAAAAATTTTATTGCACTGGCAGTTTCATACAGGGATTTGTTAGTCTTGACTGAAGCTCTGCTAGATTTGAGATGTGGCACACCAAGAGAGTGTCATTAACAGATTTTAACAGCTACAAGAGCACCAAAGTACACTGAGAAAACTCCTATGGCACTACGGTGTTGTCATGTTGAATTAAGGTCATGATGTGGCTTTTGTAGCTATTACCAAGGAAGCAAGCAAAGTAAATTCAGTCTAATGATCCCTGTGTTGCTATTATGAATGGCCAGTGCAGTTCAAACTCAGATCAATTTTCATTTGGTAGAATTAGACTCTTTCTGACTACAATGATCACCCAGATGCAGTTTCACATACATACTTTCAGTTAGTTGTTCTGATCTTTTGAATAACACTGTGTTTATAAACAGCTTAGGATAAGCCCGTGTCAACTTGAAGTACTTGAAAAGAATGTGGAAAACATAAATATCTAATTTCAAACATTAAGATTGTTCCAGTATTATTCTAGATTACTGCCTCCCTTAGTTGAAATGCAGATCCCATGAGCCTCTGGGATGTGTTATTCCACTCTTACAGGAAAAATACTGCCTGTTTCAATCTACCTCAGAAGACATATTGCTATTTTGTGATACAATAGGAATTTGGTTATGCCTCAAAATATTGAGTGCCTATTTGGTTCAAGTTTCTGTCCTGTGCTGTTAAAATTCACTTATGATTATTGACTTCACAACTTCCTTAGCAAAGGAAGTGAGACTGTGATCAGTGGAGGACAAGTACCTTCAATGGGTATTTATGTTGTCCAAACAAATTCAGTGCACACAAGTTCCAGTTAGATGGAAGGAAGTTCAAGGATGCTGCTGGGCCGTGAGGGTGAGTACAGATAAAAATAACATGGCATTTGGCAGGCTTCAAAAAGCCAGAAGGAAATGTTTTGAAAGTTTTTGCTATCAGGTAATGAGAAATGTTTGATGAGCTGGCTATGCTAAAGCTAATTTAACCGTTACATACAGTATAAATTTACCAAAACATCATGTTACTGCCCTAAATGTGCAGTTTTGTGGTTTATGTTTCACTTCAAAACAAAACTATTTCAAATAAAAAAGAAAACTTAGTAAGGAACAGAAACCAAACAAATTTCAATATAATTCCTCTTCATCTGTATGGTCTTTCCATCTCTCACACATACGTTTGCATAAACACATATATACACATACCTACACTGCTTTTTCTGCATGGCCTTTCCTTCTCTCTTGCACATACACACACATAAACACATGTATACACACATCCACAAGGAAAATCAGCTTCAATCAAACATGTTCAGTAGCACCATTATTGGGGAATGTTTCCTGGAAATGAAAGTCAAAGAAAAATGGCAAAAGTAATATCAGGATTTAAATACCAGAAAAAAAGAAGTCAAGTTATGGGCTACATCTGCTTTTATTGTATACCTGAAAACTCTTAAAACAATACTTCAGAAAAAGTTGCTGTTAGAGTAATAAAACAAAAGTAGGAGCAATAAGAAAAGCCGGCAAAACAAATGGGAAGAAAATAGATATAAAAGATCCATTTAATTGTTTCTATAAATAATGAAGTAAAAACATGTTGAAACCAATAATTTCATATGTGCTAAAGCTAAAAATATAATAGATAAAATAAATATAACATGAGAAGAGTACAGTCTATAGGATCCACATGGATACATTTAAATTTAAGGAAATAAACAGAAAATCGCTTGTTTTAGATAAGGAAATTCACATTTGTGTCATCAATTCGCCACAGCTGGTTCAACTCTAAATCTTTATTTTCCAGAGATAATGTGTAAGAATTAAATACTGTAATAATGACAAAATCCTGATGAGGCATAGTTTGTGTTAAAGTGGCAAAAATCATAAAACATGAAATTATAAAAATGGTATCTGTTCCAAAAAAATAAATAAATAAATTTCACACTGGATTTTTATCTGGCTTGAAAACAAAATAAGCTTGATTAAAAATTGAAACAGAATTCTACTGAAGACAATTTCTGCCTCTACAGCCAGACTAGCTAGAGGAATGAGAAATAGAAACCAGCGAAAGAGGAAAAGCTAGGCCCAGGAAGCTTGCAGATAGCACAAGTAACATAAGAATCCCATACTCTCCATTTACGTAATCCTTACGCCTCCTAAACTACTGTTTCTTAAAACCCCCACCCATACTCTTATCCACCACCCAAGGAGAGGGAGAAGTCATGGTCAGAGGAAAGCCAAGGACAGAATGAAACAGAGCTAGGCAGCCAGTCAGGTGCCGAGAGCCTACATGTGGAGAAGGATCCTCATCCATCAAAGGAACCACGGACAAGAAATCCAGCGAGTGTTTCAGTTTCGAATACTACCTGCTCGTCCAGAGTAGCTGTCTGTTATCTCTCTTCCACCTTTCCCCATCTTCAAGTAAATCATCTTCTTTTATTTTAAACTCTGCTTCTTTAGCTCTATATGGATGCTGGGTGTAGGGCTGCTGGGAGCTGTGTGCTTCCAAGGAGCAGTGGCCTGGCGTGGCCTGGTCTGGCGTGGTGTGCATCCCTCCCCAGACTCACACTAATAGTGTGCAAAGAATTGTACAGATGAAGTAAATTCATAGAGATTGTATTAGGGCTCTTAGGATAGAATCCACAAAAACTGTAAGTGTAGTTACACACAGGGAGCTCCTGGGTAGGCTTATTGGATCAGAAGTGAGAGTCCGCAGTGACTGCACACTCGGGGGAGCCAGAGGATCCAAGAGCTGTTCAAACTAGTAAGATAAAGTCGCGGAACAGAGCAGGAGCACCGGCATCAGTCCGGGGTCCGAGGCTAGAAGCTCCTTGTGGAAGTCACCACAAGTCTGTATTGGAAGGCTGAAGAAACGGTGATCAAAGACTAGGGTGAAGAATGGACACCGCCTGCTTTCACTTTTTAATCTGTCCAGGCTATAAGTCTGGTGTTTGGTGCTAGCCACATCTGGGGTAGATCATCTTCCTTCGGTTGACTAGCTTTCATATCCTTCATCTGCAGAGGTGCTTAGAACTGTGCTTTACAAATCCTCTAATGATTTCTTACTCTACTCAAGGTGGCACGTCAAGATTAACCATCACAGACACTCTTGAATTATATCTGTCCGTGTTCCCTTTTACATTCTAATATTTTATAGGATGGTCAACTAGGACCAGATCCTTATTTTTGTGCCTTGATATGAATAAATTAAGTGTATTGAACTAGAAATGTACATTCTTAAATTGTGCTAGACATATACACTCTTTGTCTGTGAAAACAGCCCACAGCACAGAGTTCACTGAGTCATTTGACAGCCAATTCCCTTTGCGTTTTCCTTTTGCTACTACACAGATGCCCACTTCATCATTCATAGGAGAATCACAAGACATTCACTCTTCCCCTCAGGAAGCAATTTCATTGTAGGTAAAAGAAGAATGCATACACAAGCAATTAAGTACTAGTGCAAAGAACAATTTTTTTTTATTTTCAAGTGCATTAGGCAAGATAGTGAAGCAACAATCAAAATAAAAAAATTAGTGTTGTACTACAATAATATTGATGTCTACAGTGTTAGAAAGATCTGAAGCTTTGAAGCATTTTTGCAACCAAAAAACCAAAAGTGAGTGCTGAATGGAAATTTGGAATTAGTTGAATAGTCATTTTTATTCAAATGGTAATAGTACTTAGAAAAAACATTTATTTGAGAATCACAAATTATATTATCATTTGAATAAAATGATAATTTAATTTTATTAGTAAAATGGCATGTTCATATTATTTTTAATGGTTTGTGATTGAATTATAAAGCCATTTTACTTTTCTGGTCTTTTCCTGAGGCATTGTAGATTAATACTTTATTTGAATTTATAAATAAATTGATTTTGTGTCACAGGAGATTATCAGTTAACATAAATCATTGTAACTCTTCACATTTATATACTCAAAAAAGTTTTGAAATGATATCAATTAGACATACAACTATATAAATATAAAGAAAATAGTTCTATAGCTATAGTCATAGATTTATTATAACTGGCACTCACACTATTTGTGACAATTAGCACATATTGTAGACTCTACATTTGATTTACAAGCATTGTCTGTGGTGTTAAAAGACATTTGGTTTAACTAGAGGAAGAACATGGATCTATTGAATCTTGTCTCTGCAGTCAGCTAATACCATAACCTGGGACATATTTAACTCCCCATTTTATATATGAAACAGGAATCATGATGTATGCCTCATAAGGTCTTGAAAAGGATTTGATTTGATAATGCCTAGAAATTCTCAGAGCACTGTGAAAATCAGCAGCTTATTTAACACTACAATCCTGATTTTGTTAGCCAGTAAAACAGATTACAGCATTGGGAAATGCTGAAAGCAATTTTTTGTTCTTTGTTTGTAGCCTTTTCTGTTGAAAATACTATATTATTATTTGACTAAACAGTTGGAAAACAATAATGTAAACCCATATGTATGGGTACCCCTTCATTTTAGGCACTAAATCTTCATTGTATCCATATATTTTCCCCAAGCATTTCCACAACAAAATACAAAATAAGATCAAACGTTAAATCAGTAAATGACCACCCCAATCTCATCAAACGCACACATGCGAGCATGTGTGTGTGTGTGTGTGTGTGTGTGTGTGTGTGTGTATGTGTTGAAGACAGAAGGAGGAATACACAGCAATTTGGGGGAAAATTGTAGTTTAGTACTTTGTACAAACAAATGTTCAATAGCCATTTCTAGACAGTAAGTAAATAGAGTGAACTTTGCAATTTAACTTTTTCTCACCATACTATAAATTTTCACTCAACTGAAAATTCATTATAATGTATCACAATATCATTTACTTTATTTCAGTCACTCAACTTTTAAATGATAGCTAAGATTAAAGCAAAGCTCTGGTTTTAACATAGTTCTCCCACAACAAAGTGATTCAGGTCCACCTGAGGGTTAATTATAGTGAGGCCTTCCACAGCATATAACTATGTATAATTACTCAACAGGAGTATTAGCCAGTCATCATTGGAGGTGTGGAATCAACTCAAATACCAGCCACAGCCCGAGAGTCTTAAACAGGCCCAGCACTCAGCACTGGAGTGATCACTAATCCTCTCATTACTGAAATTTTTGGGAGCAGCTATTCCTTCCTTCTGTGAAGGACTCAGTGCCTCCTGTGATACAGATGATTTTGGACTTTGCAATCTGCATGCCAGGGTTATGAAATCCTCACCCTCTTTTAATGCTCTTTCTCCATTAGAAAATCTTGAGTAGGAAGAATTCATGAGTTCTCTGGATACATTGACCTCCAATCTTCCACTCTTGATGAGCAAGTCTGCCTGTTTCTATGCCTACTCCCTCCTCTGGGGAGCATAATAAATCCCAGCAGAAACACTCCTTTGCCAGAGAATTGTCTTCAGTGTCTTAGAGATTAATAAACAAAGAATCATTTCAAGTGTAGCTGTACTTTCTGGAATCCTATAGTGAGCTTTAATAACGCTGCCTTTATTAGGGAGGGTGAAACAGCTAGTAGGCAATTTGCTTTGTTTTCCTCTCTCAAACAGTATTTCCTACCATTTCCATCACACTTCAACACACCAACTATACCCACACTCCTAAGCTTATTAAATATACTCAGACACAGACACACACACACGTATGCACTTATGAAAATACAGGTGATGAGGACTATCTACAATACCTTCATATATATATATATATATATATATATATATATATATATGCAAACAAAAGTTTAAGAATTTGTGCTTAGAAAGTAAAGTAGACTTCTTGAAATCTCTACCAACAAAGTTATTTTAAAAGAAATAATGATTCAGTGTCAATTGTGCACACAGGAACTCACTTTATTTCTTTTACTGAAAAAATCAAAAAAGCAAAGATGACATATAATCTTTAAAACTGTGGCTGCGTGAACTCTATGAGGTAGGGAAAT
>RJWT010042843.1:0-12063 GCA_004365215.1 Cuniculus paca | reverse complement strand
TCAGCTCCTTACTTCAATACCAGGTAATCCTTGACCCAAGAATTGTGCTGAAAACATAACACATAACACCTCATATAACCTTCTGCAGGACTCAGGCAGAGGCATGTATTATTACTCCAGTCTCAAGTCCTCAAAAGCGGGGCTCATTGACTCTAGCATGCTCAGTTCTCATTGCCAGCCTTGGCCAGCTCACTTACCCTAACCACTGCCCCACACTGCTGGCAAAATGACAGGCTCAGCTCCTCTCTGAACAAAATCATGTTCTCCAGGACCCAGGCCCTTGCCTTAATTTCCCTCTGCCTTCTCAACCAGCATGGTGTCTTGTGACAGGGGACAGGGGAATTCCTCCCTGCTTCTGCACTGTGAAATCTCGGTCAAAAGATCCATAATAAAAATGTTAGGAGGAAGCGAGCTGCGAGGCTGACAGCTGCAGAGAGGCAGGAGTATACGCTTTTCATAATGCCAAGGGGCTTTGCTTGAGGGCCGCAGTTCCGAATTGGCAGCTGTTTCATCTTAATGTGGAAATATCAACTATAAACAGGAGACCCATATCTCAACATGCACCAGTGGTATTCTGGTATTCAGAGCAGATCTTTTCCTTGGGCAAATAGAGATTTGCTCTTTTCTGCAAGTCGTCATTGACCCAGGAAAAAGTGATCAGTCACTAAGATAAAAAAAATTGAGCAGCCTCATAGTTTAGTCAGAGATAATGCATTATAGGATTTTTTCCCTGTCTCTTCAAAATAAAATATTCACAGCCTCCTTCATCTTTGTTTCATCACTCATGAAATGACTGAGGTACTGCCTCCTGCCAAGAGTTCAGGGGAAACAAAGGCAGAAATGGTTGTATATTCTGAAAGCATGTAATAAAGAAAATTAGTGTACAAAAAACATAATCAGATCATCTGTGTAGGGTTGATGTGTTTCAACAACCAAAATCCAAAAGGGGTGATATTAATAGAGTCTCACTGGGTGGAAAGCCAGCCTTTCTTCACTGTGAGCTTCGCTCATTGCAAAGATTAGAAGTGAAAGTCCCCAGCCTCTGCTGTGTGTAATTCACCATGCTGAGTTCCGTTTCATTAAGAAACTACAAGGTCATTGCCATGTTGGAAAGAAGAATTCCTCTCCTCAAGTCTCAGGAGTGCCATGCACTGAATGGGCATCTCACACCTCCCTTTAACGGATCAAGCGGGTCCCAGAAATCAGAAAATAATATCAAGGCAGAATTACTTATCGAGGATGTAATTTAATAAAACCATTTTAAAATCCAGAAATCCTAAGCCAACATTCAGGGAGGTCTCTTTGTTCTTTTTGCAATACTCTTGCTTCCCACTGGGTTTCAGTTTGAATCATTTTTCTTGTCCTGTCTACAGAGTTCTTTGGGGCAGGTTGGGGTGGAGGGAGATGTAGAGATTAAGTCACCCTGGTGAGTAATTGAGAATTGGGGTTTCTGGTTGCTAGGCTACCATCCGTAATCCACAGGTCCCAATTTCTCTGGACATAGGCTGTTGCTACCTACCACTTAGTGCCACCTTGGGATGCTTGGGACGCTGCTTGCAAATCCTCATGGGTTGAGGGTTTGGGGTCCAAGGCAGTAGAGTTGAGAGGTGGGGCATGGAGAGATGATTGACTTATGAGGGTGCTGACCTCATCAAGGGATCAATTGCCAATGAGTTCAGAGCTGAACAGGCTATGGGGAGAGGGGGCAACTTGGAGGAAGTGGGTCACGAGGGCTGTATTTTCTCTCTAGCACTTTCTTGTCTCTCCCCGACCTTCTTGCTCTCTCTGCTTTCCAGCTGACATGACATGGGCAGCTTTCTCCACCAGCATTTGCACCACAATGTCCTTCATCACCTCAGGCCCACAGCGAAGGAACATGCCAACTGCAGGCGGAAATCTCTGAAAGTGTAAACCAAAATAAATATTTCCTCCTTTATGCTGACTTTTTGTTACAGCAACAAAATCTGACTAACCCAGGAGTAGTTGAGCAGAATTGGGGGTTTGCTGTGAGGGCTCCCCACTCCTCTGCTGGTGGAAGATGCTGCCTGGCACCTCCTGCACCCTCCCTGTGCCAGGGGCTGCTCAGTACCCCTGCTCGCCACCTGCCCGCTGTGCAGATCCAGTCTTCCTTTGTGGCTGCCACGGTAACTCATGGCCACCAGTTACATGAGCCTGGAAAGCTGATGGGGACTGGACATGTCACCAGGTGCAGCCTCAGACTCAGGCTGATTGGGGACCTCCGTGGGGTGTTATCTTCCCCCCAAGGGCAACATCAGAGTCTTACTTCTTGGGAGACAAGTGGGTGGGCATGCAGATTGTAAGCCCCTAACCAGCACCATCCTTCTATGAAAAGAGCTGGTCAGTGACAGCAGAAGAAAATCCCTGTGTCTGAGTCAATATTTGTTTAAGCATTTTCTTTTCAAGCATTTTTGCGGTTGCAGCCTCTTCCTATCATATGCTTCCCAAATGCAAAGAGTTCATATCCATTTTCCCCCAGAAGGACCTGTCTCTTTGAATTTAAATCCTCCTGGTTATTATGGACCTGGACATCTCAGGAATAGCTAGAACCTTAAGGGTGGGAGGTACATGGTCTTGCTAATTTCTACATCCTATTGGTAAATAGAATTCCTGTCTTGTTTCACATAGGCCTTGAGAAACTGTCCTTCCATCACATTAATAAATACATCCTTCCCTTCCTCCAAGAGCAGAACTTCCTCTAGATACACCTTAAGCCAGAAGTCCTATGGTCTTTGAACACTTTCCTGTGTATAAGTTTCAAAGCCACAACTCTAGGTAATGGTTGAAATATTGTTACAAGAACAGTATTTTCCACAATGTGTTGCACAGAATTCTGTTTCTTATAGATTGTTCTGGGTTTTATATTTTTATAGGGAATACTGTTATAATTCAATATTTGAATGCAATTTGTAATGACCAAATCCGAATAATTAACATTTTCATATCCTTATAATTTCTTTATGCTTAGAGTCTTTGAACTCCTCTAGTTCTTCATAAAATATACACTAGGTTGTTGTAAACTATAAGCATTTTACTGTGCTATAGAGCCCTACAAACATTTCCTCCTAGCTAACTGAATTTTGAATGTGTATTACTCTAAAAGCAGCATTCACTGGCCAACTTTAGTAAATGCTAGTTTTTTTTTAAAGCATAAAAGTTTTCTTTACTGCAGAACTTTGCAATCCTTGCATATTCTGTGTGCAGTTCTTTGCAGGTAAAAACTGCAGCAGCATGCTTCTGTGTAGACTTTTGTGCTTGTGCGCTGCATCGATGGGTCAAGAGAGTCCTGATAAAATCATGGACATCAACGGCACGCGTTTGGTAAATTTTTAATTCATTCACACACTTTGCACTCCAACAAAAATTATACCTGCTTATCTCTATAAGTAGTGCATTAATATTCTTATTTTCTCATAAATTCCCAGTAATCCTGCATATTAACTAATATCCTTCTAATACTTGCCAGTTTTATGGAAAAACGATACTGTCTCATGGTTCTCATTTGCAAACTGGCAATTTGTGGATGCTTGTGTTTCACAAGAATTAAGTCTTTGCTTATTTTTCAATAGGTTTAATCTATTTGGAGAAGTTCTTTATATTTTAAAGAAGTTGGATATTCTGTGAACAACAGTTTTCTCCTAACGTTTTTCATGAGGTTTGTTCTTGTTATAATCATTAAAATGAATGTAGTCAAACTTAGCAATCATTTTTTTGTGCTTTCCAAGTTTCATGCTATGCTTTAAAATATTTTGTTTTATGCTAAGTTATATTTTAAAATCACTAAACTGGTATATGTTGTAAAAGTAAGTTCTATGCAAGTGTCAAAAACAGTAAGATAAATCTATGCATACTATCAAAGAACTAGACTGCTAATGTGTTAAGATGAAGAAATGCTTGCTTGTTTTATTTCATTAAATTCTCACAATACTTCATAAAGTTAACATTGCTATTTCCCCAATTTTGCTTATAGGGAAACTGAGATACACAGAAGTTAAGCATCTTTTAACTTATATAAGTCTAATATCTAGGAGAAGCACAAGGGTTTGCTCCAGGCTGGCTGACTTCAAAGCCTGTACTATTAACCAAACTATACGATTTTACATTCATTTATTTTTCATTGCTATAACAAAATACCTGAGTCAGGCTAACTTTATAAAGAAAAGAGGTTTATTTAGTCACAACTTTGGAGGCTGACAGTCTAGCAGCATAACACTGGTTCTGGTGAGGGCCCAGGACCAGTGATGAGATGGAGAGATGTGGGAAGGTGAGATCACACCTTGAACTGGAAACCAGCAAGTTCCTGGACCCAGACTTGAGTTTTTATAACCCTTACTTGAAAACGACTAAATGGGCCCTCAGAACTACTGCAGCCCTGCAAGGGCAGCGCCCTTACCTCCCCTGAGGCCTACCGTAAGCCTTATTCTCAAGATCAGTGCCACCACCCTGGAGACCATGCCTGCAATACGTCAGCCTCTGGGAGGAGGAGCAATGTCCAAACCTTTGAGGGTGTCTGTGTGGAGACAAAGGACCCACTGGGTCTTCTCAGCTGTTTTCTACTCTTAGAAAATTTGGAATTTGGCAATGGGAGAGAAAGTGAGGCCTTGAGAAGAGGCCTTTGGAAGGTGCGCCCTTGTGAGGTGGTTTGCTGGCCTTTTTGTCCCCCCAGAATTAGACCTCAGAGGAAGGTCCATATGTTTCCTTACAAGGGCAGCTTAGTATTAAATTGTCTCCAAACTTCTTTGAACTTGATAATTTTGGAGAACATTTTGAAGAACTAGTGTTCTTTAAAGAATAAATTGGAGCCCAGGAATAGTAAGGGAGAGGGAGAGATTGACGAGACTACTAAGTTACAGTTAGAGAAGAGAAATAAGTTCTGATGTTCCATTGTACAGTAAGATAACTATAGATAGTGATAATGTACTATTTTTCTAAAGAAAAAAGCTGAAAGAAAGGATTTTGAATGTTTTCACCCTAAAGAGTGGTAAATATATGAATAGATAGAAATATTCACTGATTTCAACATTATCCTATATATAATACATATATGTAATAATATATATGGAGACATCATCATACTCCAAAAATAAGTGCAATTTTTATGCATTAATTACTTAAAAGTAAATAAAAAGAATTTGGTTCAAGGGACTAAATCAGTAGAATTTTCTTTTCCAGTTTTCTTCTGTTTGCTAGATTTGTATTGCCAGCCCCATTTCCTCAGTAAATAATGCTGACTTTGTTATTTGGTGAGGATATGATATATGTTTTAATTAATATTTTAACCTTGGTCCTTTTCAGTTCCTTGTACAAAGCAAAAGGCTCTGTTACTGATGTAATTCAGCTTTCTAAAATGAATTAAATGATTATCTGGCTTTTCCTAACATTTCTATTTAAGCAGTTACCTGTCCACATTTCATTGCTGAGTCCTGAGTTGGGTGGGTTGAATGGGCCTGCTTCTCCTGAGCTGTCATTCTGTGTGAGGCAGTTCATCCTCTTCTCCCTGCATAGCCCTTGCCAGCACGCCCTCCTCCACAAAATGCCGTATACAACAACTGCTATGGAAGTCTTTGTGCCCACAAAATGCAGAGCACAGTTTAATTACTGGAGGAAGCCCTGCTGTCTGGGAAATCCAGACATCATCTGTTAAAGACCCTATGACAGCCCATGGACACACAGTCCTCTGAGGTTTTCTCTTTTATAAAATGCTTCTTCGTCTGCATTGATCGAACCCCACATAATTAGACACAGTCTGAGGGCACTGAATATGATGATGCTTCTGCAGAAACATTTTCGTATCTTCATCTACCATACATTTCATTGTATCTTTTCCTTTTTAATTTTTCAAATGAATGATTCCTGCATGCTCACTGGATTGGGGACAATTCATAGCAGTGTTAGTGACCTCAAGAATAACCACTGTTTAAAACCTGCAACAACTCATCCCTTCACCAAATAATTACTAAGAACCTAGTATGTCTTGAGAATTTTACAAAATAATAAGGCATAATCTCCTCACAAAACAAGTTTTAAAACCAACTGGGGACTCAGAGGTCCAAAAAGATATTGCAGTTTGAGTTTCCCTCATCCAGAATGCTTAGGTCTAGAAGTGTTCCAGATGCTGGACTTAGCTGGTTTGGGGAATATTTACTTATGTAAGAGATCTCTTGGGCATGGAACCCAAGACTAAGCACAAAGTTCATTTATATTCTGAATACACCTTATACACATAGTTAGAAGATAATTTATACAACATTGTTAATGCACCTGGGTTTTGACTGCAACCTGACGCTAGGCATGGCAATTTCTACTTGTGTAATCATTCAGTGCTCAAAATGTTTTAGGTTTTGGAGCAAATAATTATGGATTTTTGGATTAAGACTTCTTATGTATTGCAATGTATTGCAGCTGATGCGCTGATGGAAATACAACCTGAAGTCCATGGAACCAGAGAGAGGGAGTCTGGGTACCCCTCTTCACATGAACTTCATACTCCATGACCAGGAACTCATCAGAAGATTTTCCCTCCACAGGCAAGCATGTATACACGGCTGTTCCCCTCCGCAATTTCAGTTTTCTCTATTCATTCAGATTTAGTCAGCTTTTACTGAATTTGAATGACAAGCTGCTCTGAATACCAGAACCCACACGTCTCACATTATTTAATCCTTATGACTGTGAGGCAAGTGCCATTCTAATTTCATATAAGAAATCTCACACTTATCGGGTTACTTTCCTCAACCCCACAGTTGGTAAGAAATGAGATTACAAATTACAGTTAGTGCTCCTGCTACAATTGCACCCACAGTGCTCCTCTAGCATCTTTTATAGGAACGACCTGGACTGTCAGCCTGGGAAAGCGTAACAGTCATGGCTGAAAGACATCCTGAAGTCTGGTTTCCTCCACATCCCAGGCTCCCAATATACATAGAATTCCCAAGATGCATTCATATTTCCTTTGACTTATTTGCAAACAAATTCTTTGCCTGTTTGCTCATAAGCCAGTTGTATGAAATGATAACAAAACTGTAATTACTTATTGGAATATAAGTCAATAGACGCTTCATGGTCAAAATTTATTTCAGATATTTGTGTATCGTTTCCAAACATGATCTCTGTTTTGGGGAACTGGGCCGCAGAACATATAACAAGGGACAGAGGGCTCACCTACCTTTTGCATTAAATGTTCTGCTTTCTGTTGGATTCACCCTCATATTTTTTATCCTTAAACTGCCATCCTTATTTATCTGACTTAAATAAATGGTGTATCCAGTATTTGAATGAATATATTAGGATATTACAAGATAAAGGAGGCTAATAAGAACCACTTCTGCATACTGAAAGAGAAATTAGCCACGTAGAAAAATGGCTCACACTAAAATGGCTTAGCAGGCCTCCCTGATTATTTTGGCACTTCTCTCACCCCAAAACACGACAGAAAGAAATGATATCTACCATAATTGACTAGGCAGTAATAACAATAATGTCCATGATTTATAGAATACCTTTATATACTGTATCAGCCATCAATCACCACATACAGATTATGGCAACATGCTGCAGCTCTGAACAGCAATCAACAGTTACCAGTTTATGTGGTTTCTCTAGAGAAAAAGTTTGGGGACTGCTTTGCTGGGTGTTTCTGACTTGGGGTCTCCCATGAGGTTGGGCAGGGCCACAGTCACGCCAAGGTTTGCTTGGCATCATTCTAAGATGAGGCACTGACATGGGTCTTGGGTCAAGATTATTTCTGGGCTCTCCACAAGGGTCACTGAGTGCCCTCTGCTTTCCTCCTAAGGGATCCAAGAAAACTAGATGGGCTCCTATGCTGAAGGCTTAGAAATCATGCCCTGCCAAATTTGCAAAATCACGGAGTTTACTCTGATCAGCTGTGCTGACCATGTGAGGCACCCAGAAGGACTAGCATACTAGCAGGATCAGCTCCTCAAACAGCCCAGAACACACCTACTCAGCACCTCACAGCAGCTATTGTGTCAACCCTGTTATAGCCGCATGCAGTAACAAAATTGCTAATAGTACACCCAGTTACAGATGTGGAGATTAAGACTTACAAAGGCTATGATCAACTCAAAGGTGGCAGAAGTACGTGTTGGAAGAGGTCAACCAAGTTTCCTTGTCTGAGTACTGATCTATGGACATTTAACCTCATAGAATGCAAACCTAGAAGGGCATTTGTGTGGTTTTACTGATAAAAGCTGCAAATCATTCTTCAGGGTTGCAGAATGATTGTGGGATCACGGCATAAGTAAAAATGAATGAAGAAGAGCTGTCAGGCAAGTCAAGTGAGTGGCACTTCCACACAGGTGGGAAGGAGAACTGTGATGGATTAACTAATGGGTCAACTTGTGACACCCAGCTGAACTGAGTCAGTGTGGTTCTGGAGGTGGAAGGCCCACCTGAGGGTTGTTGCCCACAGCATAAAAGGAGAACTGGAGGGGAAGATGGCGCTGTTGATTCTCCTGGCAAAACCTGTCATGCTGGTTTTCCTGATATAACTCAGCTGTTATCACTGGAGAAGCTCGGGTCCTTGCTGTCACTGAGGTTGGCTGCAGTTCTCTTCCGGGGAGCTCTGGTCCTTACCTTGACCATAGCTTCCCAGCTCCAGTGCAGATCCCTCAGTCTGCTGGCACAGATCCTTCATCCCTGTGGCGCAGACTTTCTAGCTTCTACCACTGACCTTTGGACCTTCCCGGTGCAGAGCTTGATGCAGACCTGTGTGAGTGAGACATTGGTGTGGGCTCTAGGTCTCCAGGAGGACACTGCCAGGGGCTCTAGGTCTTCAGCTGGACTCATGCAAGACACTGCCATGGGATCCAGGCACTCAGCTAGATTCTTTGGGTCTCTAGTGTGTGAACAGAGCTCCTGCACTCTCCTGCATTTGATTTTTTGGGTGAATATTACAAAATAATCCTATAAATTGTGTGTCCTGTATTAAATCTTTCCCCTTCTAAACCCTGACTACAACAAGGATCCTCTATGCCTGCCCATTCCCTGCACGAGCAGCCCAGTCCCTTTACTTGGAATTCAGTGCAGGGGGCTCCAAGAGCAACTCATTCCCTATGTGAAGCTACATTCCAGAAAATGGGTTTAAGTCTTCTGAAATCCATACAGAGAATCCCATTGGAAGTGAATTTGTCAAGATCAAGTTCATAGATCTCTTTCTTAGAGTGGGCAACTTCGAACGGTGCTAAGCTAAGAACAAGATTCTGTGGTTGTCTTGGTTATGGTCCTTCTCCTTTGAATCAACCAGCAACCCAGATTTTGAAACTCCCTCTTCCACTTTAATAAAAACAGGCAGCTGTAGAATTTAGTTATCCTGTAACAATATCTCTAATAAGACCCAAAGACTGGAGTGTAACACTCTCCAGGGACTGGACAAGAAGAATGTTCCATCCTGAGACCAGTCAGCATCCTCCCGGAAACAATTCCCATTTATACAGGCTTATTAATGAAATTATGTTCTTGAAAAGTAGTTATAACCTCCAGCACCACGTCCAGCTTGACTCTGAAACCTAATCTCTGCCACTTTATAAACAATAACCAAATGAGTGATCTAAATGCAAATGGGCCTGCAGGGAGAGCCTGGCAGCTGGAGGGAGGAAGTCCTCAGAGAATGGTTTGTCTTCTCAGTAATGAAGATGGCAGAGTGGTGTGCAGATTAGCCTGTTCTCTCCTGAGCCATGGGGAAGAACATGATGAGAAGCCAGGGCACAGCTGTGGAATGCATCCCAAAGCCCATCCAGTTGGGCTCCAGGGTTGTCCCCAAGCTTGCTCATGAGAATGTTGGATTACTCCAGTAACCAGTGACTGCCTTTGTTTGCATTTCCCACAGTGCTGCTAGCAGTCCCTCAACTTGGAACACTGAAACTCTTTAATGTGTGACTGTTATCTTCCAAAAGAATGAAGCTAAAGTTCCAAGAATCAGGGGTTGGAAATGGCAGGTTTTCAGTGGCAATCCACTATTTTCAAAGCAGTGGCCTCCCTGCATAGACTTTTGTTTTTGTTTTACAGCTTATAAAAGCAGTTCTGAAGTTCATCATGTGAAATTAGAGCATGAGCTGTTCTAAGTCAGAAGGGTCACAGAAGCAGCCAGGACCCCATGCATGCTCATGTGCACATACTGCGATGGAGATGGGCACTGGTTCTCGGGACATGTCAGAGTTCTAGTCATGGCCATCCTGGGCTTCCTGCGTGTCCATAATCTTAGATACACAAAGGTCAGCAATAAAATTGTATACATAACACGCTCTGCTCCCTTAGAAAAGAAATCTGCTGAAGTAAGGGGTAAACAATAGATCATCTCAGAATATTAGGAAGAAAATAAATAACATAAATGTAGGTCAACAGCATGTGACTACTAAAATCAGTCTTAAACTCTAAGGAGAAGCTACTGTCCATGGAAAGGGAAGTGTCTAGACTATTTCTACTCAACTGCACCTGAGTCCTAGCTCTGATCATTTTGATTTGGAAAGGACAGGGACTGTAGGATTGACCTTCCTCTCCTTACCCTTCCACACTCTCGGAGTTTTTTTCTTTTTTATCAGAATATGTTTATTAGGAAAAAGCTTCTGTCTAAGAGAGAGACAAAAGGGGTCCCGAGTGTGTTGCCAAAGTCTTTTCTAGGGACTTTTATAGAGCAAAACAACAAAGTAAGGCAAGTCTAAAGTAGGGAAAACATGGGAACTCACAAGGTGGGGATGAGATGGGACAGAACTTATGGTCAACCAATAAGATTAATTGTTCAGGTAAAATTGACCAAATCAGGGACGAATGGGGAAGTGAGTCATGTAGCAAGTGGGCAAGTTTAAAGAGCAGTGACTATTTCCTGTAGGGGGTTAGGATGGTGACTGCTGGCTTCCTCAGGGTGATAGAGGCCTATTTAGAATATCAATCCCAGATGTTTATACTTAGGATGGGGTTGCATTTGTTTTGTCTTTTGTCTGTGTTTGTCTCCTCCAAGGTCACAAGATATCTGGTGTTCTGCACTGGCTCCTTAGAGGGTCTCGCCTTGTCTGACTGCCTATAATATTTCTATCTAACTCAGATGCCTATAACATTTCCCCCCCTGTAGAAGTACCCCAAACTGCTCTGAGGGGCAAATGGGTGATGACTGATCTGGCTTCTTCAGGCTGAAGGGGGTCATAGTTGTTGATCAGCAGTCAGAGATACTCTACAGAGCATCTGTCTAAAGGCTTTTGATAGACACCAGGCATTTTCATTTTGGGTGGGTGTACAGCTTTAAGTCTGGAGGAGACAAAGCCAAAGAAACAATTAAGTATGCATGGGCCAAATAATGGAATCAACAGGATAATTATGATTACAGTTAACAAAGATTTCCACCAAGGGGAGCTGGTAATGGCCTCCCATAAGAAGGAAAAGGATAAGGTATAGGGAATTTTAGAGTCTGAAATGTCATTGATTTGTCATCTAATATCTTGAACAGCTACTGAGATGTTAGCAGTAGGATCAAGAATGTACACACAACATTCAGTTTTTACAATTGCACAAGTACCCTCCTGTGCTGCTGTTAGAATGTCTAATGCCATCCCATTTTGGAGGACAACCTGTCTCATTAATTTTACTTCTTCATTTAGGAGAGAGAGACCAACAGTGGTGTCATTTCAGGCCCACTGAGTATAGTTAGTTAAGGCCTTGATATGTTGAGTGACATCTTCTAATCCTAGGGAAGGGATAAAGATAAAGGCCAAGTGATCATACCAGTGAAATACACTTCTGGAACATCAATGTTGTAGGAGGGGGAAATTTGCAAGTTTGTTGATACTTTTGACACTCCTGCCTTGTAACCATGCAAATCCTAATGTGCATCTTCCTATCCATCTAGGGGATAGCCAGGGCCACAAGATCAATGAGTGTCACTGGGGAGTCCACACCTAATTTCAGGGTGATTAAACTAGTCTGTTGCAGACCAGTCATTAGCCTGTAAAGTTATTGTGTGTATACACTGCTCAAGGGGTGTTCACCCCAAGTATTTAGTGGAGTTATGCCAACAAGAATAGGAGTGATGCTTTT
>RJWT010042842.1:0-12064 GCA_004365215.1 Cuniculus paca | reverse complement strand
GGCCAGGAGCCATTTTGGAGTTGGGCAGGATACGCCTGGGGTCAGGACTGCTGCGGACTTCTTCTGGCAGCTCCAGGTTGTGGACAGACCTCTGGAAGTTGCAAGACTGGGTTCCCCTGTGCTTTCCAGACAATATCATGTAGGTTTCTAACCCGCTTAGAGCCACAGGACCTGGCCAGTTACACTCCTATGCAAGTGCTGGGGACCCTTGTGGGCTGGTACCCAGCTCAGGGCACCCAGGGCTGAGGCATGGTGCACACCATCAGATACCCTTAGCCAGTACTGGCTAGAAAAACCAGTCATCCGGCAGCTCCAGGTTGTGGGCAGATCCGCAGAAGTTTGGACCAAGTTCCACTCCCTTGCTCATTACAGACAACCTTGTTTAGGCTCCTAACCAGCTTAGATTCACAGGCCCTGGCCAATTCTGCTCTCATGCAAACTCTGGGTGGGTCAGTACCCAGCTCAGTACAGAGGCCTGGGCGTGCACCATCAGATGTCCATAGCCAGCACTGGCCAGAAAAGTCAAACAGTCTCACTTCAGAGAAGTTGTGGCCAGTGCTGGGGTGCCTGGGACCACATTACCCAGGTGTGTGGAAGAAACTAGGAATATGCCAAGACGAAGAGGGAGAGAGCAATCTCAGAAGTCCAACCCAAGCAGAGCAAGTTCAGGAGAGGTAAACACAGAAGAGACTGAGAATCGCACACCTGAAATGTCTAAAGTGATATCAGCTGAATTGAAGAAACAACTTCATGAAGCTATAAGAGCAATTAAAACAGAAATTCTATCCCAGGTAAAAGAAGAAATGAAAACCATAATAAAAGAATCACTAAGCATCCCTAAAGAAGACACAGATAAAAAAACAGAGGAGCATAGGAAAATGAGGGAAACCATGAATGAACAATATAAGAGAGATTTAAAATGCATGAAATAGATTCAAAGAGATATCCAGGAAATTAAAAACTCCATTGAAAGGTGGCAAAACCACTTGAAAGAAGCTGAAGATAGACTTTCAAACCTTGAAGACAAGTTTGCAGCTTGTGATTGCAAAAGGAAAGGCCTCTTAAAAATAATAAGGACTCAGGAAGTAGAAATTCAATGGCTGCTAGACAACTCAAAGAAGCATAACTTAAGAATTAAAAATGTGAGTGAAAAACCAGGGATCAAGACAAATGACATCAGGACCCTATTTACAGAAATAATTTCTGAGAATTTCTCAAGCGTGGAAAAAGAAAGTGACATTCAAATAAATGAGGCATATAGAAATCCAGCTAGCCAAAAACAAAACAAATCTACACACAGGCATATAATTATCAAGACCCCAGAAATTCAATTCAAGAACAGAATATTAAAAACTGTTAGAGAAAAGAAGCAGATCACCTACAAAGGAAAACCCATCAGAATCACGGCAGACTTCTCAACACAAACCCTCAAGTCAAGAAGAGGCTGGAATGAAGTATTGCAAGTCCTAAAAGAAAGCAACTTCCAACCCAAACTGATATAACCTGCAAAACTTCCTTTCAAAATTAGTGGAGAAACAAGATACTTCCATGACAAAGAAGAACTCAAGGAATTCCTGACCACCAAACCAACCCTACAAAGAATACTAAAGGACATTCTAGAGAGAGAGAAAGGACCATGGTCTCAGGAACAATGGTAGAGGGGGACCATCAAGTGGGGCCAGTTGATTGAATGGAGATGAAAAATAGGGAGCCATTGGCAGGAAAATAGCATGAGAGAGACAATGCAGTGCAAGAGGGCCTCAAGGCACCAATAGAAAGAAACACAGGCAAAGTGGATCAGGAGACAGGATCCATCAATATGCTCTATACAAGAAACACATTTAACTAGAAAGAAAATTCATAGTCTGAAAGTCAAAGGAGAGAGAACAATGTCCTATGTGACAGGGAACCAGAAAAAAGTAGGGGTAGCCTGCTCATCAACTGCAGAATGGACAAGAAAGACATGGTATTTTATGTGGTGGAAACCCACTCAGCTATAAAGAAAGATAATCTCAAGGCTCTTGTAGGTAGATAGAGGAATCTGGGGATCATGCTCATGGATGAAATGGTTCAGAGTCACATGGGTGAATTTTATGTTGTCTCCCTAGTATAGCAAACTAAAGGAGTTAGTGGGATCAAAATTGCACGATATAATAGGAAAGTCAAAGGGGAGAAATTATATAAAAAAGGAAGGAAGTGGCCACTGTTAATCTATTATCATGATTTGAAACTCGTATTGTCTTCATTGTTCTGACTAGTTTCATTTTATACTGATTTGTTTGATTTTGTTATACTTGATGGCATGGACAGCTATTTTAAAGGTAATAAAATATATAATTGCAGCCATTGAGGATGTCCAATTATCTTGTTTAAAAACTCTGTATTGCTTTCATTGTTTTGTTTTGATTGATTTTACTCTATTCTGTGTTGTTTGATTGTAGTATATCTGAAGGTTAGGCAACTATTCTGAATATAACAAGCGTTATGGTAGCCACTGCCATTTTACTAGTATCTTGAAGTTCTGTATCGCTTACATTTTCTGCTTTTTTTTTTTTTACTGGCTTTATTTTGTTATATTTTGTTTGATTTTACTTATCCTTGATGGTATGGGCAGTTATATTACAGATAACAAGAGGCATTATGGTAGCCATTATTGATTGCTTTTTACTCTGTTTAGAAGTCATGTACCATGTTCATTGTTTTGTTGTGGTTGACTATAGTCTGTTTTATTTTGTTTGGTTGCATTCTTTTCAAAATAAAAAAAAAGAAAATATAGAAGAAAATTTCCCAAATATAAGTAAATATTTTAAAATATGAGTAAGCAATGCTTGTAGAATTCAAAACAATTATGATGAAAAGAGAAGTTCACCAAGGCATAGCCTAATTAAATTTACAGATATCCAGCCTATAAAACCGGGATTTTAAAGGCAGCCAGAGAAGAATGAAAAAAATCACATATCAAGATAAACAAATTAGAGTTACAGCAGACATCTCAGCACAAACTCTGAAGGCTAGAAGAGCTTGGAATGAAGTATTTCAAGTCCAAAGAGCAAACAACTTCCAACCCAGATTAATTTATCCAGAAAAGGTATCCTGTAGAACAGATAAAGAAATAAAGTATTTCCATGAAAAAGTCCAGCTCAGAAGATATAGGAGTGCTAAACCATCTTTAGCTGAAATAAGAATTTTTTTTAACTGAAACAATTAATTGAGCACACATAAAAACACAGAGGAATCTAGCGAGGTCAATGGACAAAAAGCAACAAAAAACATCAGGAAAAGTAAAACAAATGATATACCAATGGATAAAGAAGGCAATACTGGTAAGTAACCAACACATCTAAGTAATATCTCTCAATGTTAACAGCCTCGACTTTCCAGTCAAAGACACAGACCAGCAGACTGGATCAAAAACAGAATCCAGTCAGATGTGGTGGTGCATGCCCATAATCTTAGCATTCAGGAAGTTGAGGCAGAAGGATTTCCATGAGTTTAAGACCAGCCTGAATTACAGAACAAGATCCTGTTTTAGGGAAAAAAAATAGAATAAGTAATATCTTGCATTTAAGAAACATAGTTAATCCAAAAAAAATTCGTAGACTAAAAATTAAAGAATGGAAAACACTTTATGTGCCAGGATCCTGAAAACAAGCAAGGGTAGCAATTCTAATATCAGACATGGTAAACTTCAAGTTAAAATGAATTAGAAGAGGAAAGGAAGATCACAACATACTAGTTAAAGGAACACCTCATGAAGAAGAGATAATACTAATTAATGTATATGCACTGAATACTGGAGCACATCTCTTGATAAAACAAAAACTGCCAAAATTAAAATAGCAAATAAATATTAATGCAATCATAGTAGATAATTTTAACACTCCACTTTTGCAAAGGAACAGGCCAACTAAAGAAAACACCAATAAAGAAATTTCAGATCCGAATTACACCCTTGAATATATGAATTTAATAGATACATACAGAGTATTTCATACCTCAACAACAGAGTATACATTGTTTTTAGCAGCACATGGTACTTTCTGCAAAATAGAACACATGCTACTCCATGCAGCCTGCTTAAGTAAACATGAAAGAACTGAAATCCGCCCAAGCATACTATCTGATCACTGTGCAGTGAAAATAGAAATCAATGACAGAAAAGATTTTGGAAAAGGCGAAAGCTCCTGGAAAATTATCAGCATACTTCTAAATAAACAATGGGCTCCAGAAGAAATTGAAAAATTTCTGAAGTTAATGACAATGACTGTACAACTCAACAAAACTTCTGGGTCACTATTAAAGTAGTTCTAAGAGGAAAATTCATTGCAATCAATGCTCAAACAGAGCAATCCCAAATAACCTTATGAGAAGTCTTAAGATACTTGAAAAAAAAAATAAACTAGTTCCAAAGTGAAATCAAGGAGGGAAACTATAAAGATGAGGGTCAAAAAGTTGGTTCTTGGAAAGCATAAATAAAATAGACAAGCCCTTAGCAAGACTGACCAAGAGCAAGTGAGAAAAGACTCACATCAATGCAACTAGAAATGACAAAAATCACAACAGACACTGTCAAAATCCAGACAATAGTAACTAGTTTAAAAAATTATATTGCAAAGTTTGAAGAAATGGAGAGATTCCTACAAACTATCAAAACTAACCCATGAAGATATGAATATATGCAAGAAAACAGTAACAAGCAATGAAATTGACTTGGTAATAATCTACCAACTAAAAAATTGCCTAGGACCTGATAGATTCACAGTTGAATCAACAAGATTTTAGCAAATAGAATGTAGCACATTATACAGAAAATATCACACATCGTGATCAAGTAGGTTTCATCCCAGAGATGCAAGGGTTGTTGAACATACATAAGTTTATGAATGCAATACATCACATCAATAGAAGCAAGGTCAAAATTATATGATCAGGTGGGGATATAGCTCAGCAGCACAGTGCCCGCTTGGGAAGCACAAAGTCATGAGTTCTATTACTGGTAGCAACAAAACAAAGTCCTCACCAAAAAAAAAATACATGATCATATCAATAGATGCAGAAAAGGTTTTCAAAAATACCCAATACCCCTTGATAATAAAACCCTGAAGAAAACAGGTATAGAATATGATAAATTCTATTTATGAAAAACTAATCACTAGCATCATCCCTAAGTGGGGAAAAACTAAAAGCATTCCCTCTAAAATCAGGAACAAGACAAGGATGTCCACTATCACCTCTTTTTTCAACATAGTACTTGAAACATTAGCCAAAGCAATTAGATAAGAGAAAGAAATACAAGTGATACATATAGAAAAGGAAGAACTCAAATTATCATTATTGGTGGTGACACAATACTGCACACAGAAGAGCCAAAGAATTCTATCAAAATATTGTTAGAATTAATATCCAATTTCAGCAAAGTAGCAGGATACAAGCTACAAAAATCATTAGAATTTGTAGTATACCAACAATGAACATGATGAGAAGGAAATTATGAAAACAATACCATTCACAGTCACTTCAAGAAAATGAAATATCTAGGAATTAAGCTAACCAAATAAGTGAAAGACCTCTACAAAGAAAACTATAGTACTCTGAAAAAGGAGATTTCAGAGGACATCAAAAAACGGAGAGACATCCCTTGCTCCTGCATAGGTAGAACACATATTGTCAAAATGGCCATACTTTCAATACTGTTATACAGATTCAATGCAGCCCCAATCAAAATACCAACAGGGTACTTTAGAGATCTTGGCAAAACAATAATAAAATTCATATGGAACCAGAAGAGACCCTGAATAGCACAAGTCATTTTGGCCAATAAGAGCAAAGCAGGTGACATAGCAATACCAGACTTCAAGCTATGCTTGAACCAACAGTGATAAAAACAGCATAGTACTGGGGCAAAAATGGACACAAGGATCAATGATAAAGAATTGAGAATATAAAATGTCCTCAAACATATTTAACTATTTGATATTTGAGGAAGGGGCCAAAAGCTTATGTTGGGGGAAAGATAGCTTATTTAACAAGTTGTGTTGGGAAAAATATTTGTAGAATAATGAAATTGAACCCTTGTCTTCCACCATATACTAAATTAACATAGATAAAATAAAATATGGATAAATAAAAATAGATCAGAATCTAAACTTTAAAACAGAAGCGTTAAACCTACTTCAAGATAAAACAGGTAAACCATTTGCAGAAATAGGTATAGGAAAGGATTTTCTGCTGGATGTTCAAGACCAAGTTAAACTGAGACCTGTACTAATTAAAATCAACCTTTTGCTATCTATGAAGGTCAGTTAAGTCTCCTCAGGATATGCCTTGGAACCATGGAGAGAGCCTCAGTCCTTGACAGTGTCAGCCATTAGGATGAGTCATGGGCATTGCTTGACCAAATTGCTTTCTGTGAAAGCTTGGGAGATTTTTCTTCTCCTAGTGACTTCTTAGGAACACTACATATTGTGGATCATACTTTTTCATGGTCCTTTTTCACAATCACCTTGGTCAGAAGATTAGGGACTCACAGAGTTATGGGTTGTCATTGCAGAGGTTCTCTTTTATCCTGGTTCTTCATTGACCTCAGAGGGCTGGGGCTGAAATATTGACTGTCTTCTTAGGTTTTTTTGAGATAAGATCTCACTGTGTAGTCCAGACTAAGCCTTGAACTCACTGTGTAGACTAGGCTGGCCTCAAACTTGTGGCTATCCTCCTGCCTCAGCCTCCCAAGTGCTGGGATTATAGATGTGTACCATGTCTGGCTCTCATTTTTTGATTGAACTATTTATGTTGTGTCGGCCTAATTTTTTGAGTCTTTATATATTGTAGGCTTAAGTTTTCTGTCCAAGGAATACCTGGAAAATGTTTTTTCACGTTGTATAAGTTTTTTTTCACTGTGTTGCTCTGTTGGTTATTTACTTTTTATGCAGAAGCATTTTAATTTGATATGATCCTGTTTGTTGATTCTTGGTGTTACTTCCTGTGCAACCAAATTCTATTAAGAAAGATTTTGCCTATGTCTGTAACTTCAAGAGTTTTACCTATTTTATTGTCTAGGAGGTTAAGTGTTTCTGTTTTCACATTTAGTCCTTTGATCCACTTTGATTTTAGTTTAATACATGACAAAAGATATGGGTCTAGATTCAATCTTCTGTATGTAGACAGCCAGTTTTCCTAAAATGACTTTTGAAAGAGACCCTTTCCTTTAGTGTGTCTTTTTGATCCCACTGTGAAAGATCAAATAGCTGAAAATATTTGGGGTTGTTTTTGCACCTTCAATTCTATTACATTGAGCCTCATGTCTGCTTTTGTGCCAGTACAGTGACACCTTAGTTCATGAGCTTAACTGGTTCCACAATTCTGGAGAAAATGGCTACATTGTGCTTGTCCAAAAAAGATGACTGTTGTTGTGTTCATCACCTGATGCAGAGTTTGCAAACAAAAACAAAATTTTGTGTATGATTCTGTTTGTGAGCCAAATTGTTTGGAAACAAAAGCATTCATGAATCAACATGTCACTGTACCATGCTTTTTTTTTTTTTTAATCACTCTTTGTAATATAACTTCAATTCTGGGATTGTGACGTCTCCTGCTTGATATTGTTACCCAGGATTGCTTTTGTTACTCTGAATCTCTTCTGGTTCCACATGAATTTTAAGATTGTTTTCTCCAGTTTTGTGAAGAATACTGTTGATATTTTTATTAGGACTTAATTAAGGTGGGATATTAATTTGGAAGTATGGTCATTTTGATTACATGTAGTCCTGTGAAAAACACAGAATCATGCTAGGTAACTCTTGGAGGAACTGACTGCTTTTCTTGTACAAATGTAATAGATTTCAAGCATGACCATACTTCTTTGTAGCTTCTGCTATCAAGAGGTAGTCTATTTCCTTGCAAGTGGGGTTGTGTGTGATTTACTTTGAGTAGCAGAATATGATAAATATAGCACTGTGTCAGTTCTTAACCCTGAGAGTCAATTGAAGGTTCCACTGATTGTTTTGGAGGCCTAGTGAACAAGACTGAAATATCCTGCTGCAGGGTGACTGTAGAGAGAGAATCAAGTCATCCTCACTACCACAGCCAAACTCCAGACTTGTGAACCAACTAAGCCAAACTTGGTCTGTACAATAAATTTTCATCCTTTTATTTGTGGATAGTGACTGCATTTATAATTTATTTTGTATATTTCCAAGTGTCAAGCTGTGTTCAAGGCATCAAGTTGGACTTATATGAGCAGTTTTCCTTAAAAGTGGTTGCACATGAAAGCTATGCATATATGAGTTAGAAACTCAATTATTACATCAATGAAGAGTAGGGTTTAGGGCAAAATTTGACTCTGAGGGCTTTATCTCTCTCCTTGTGAAACAAAGGATTAGAACTGGGCCTCATCAGGTCTCACATGCTCCAATTTCAGTATTGTCTTTTATATCAGCACTCTCTAGTTCCCACTTGCACTAGAATCTGTCACAACTTTATGCTACAACAAAATATAATTTCTCCTAATAATTTGTATCTTCAGTATTTTATTTAGTTTCAATTATTGTATTTATTTATATACCAGCAATTCTTATTCAGTATACAAATGTTCAGATATAAAAGCATCTTTTATAGTCAGATAATCAGATATAAACAATACTAATAGTTTTAAAAGTTCAGCTTTATTTCTAATCATAAATGTATAAAAATAGGATTTTAATGTGCATTTTGTCTTATCAGTTGATTCTGTGACTAGACAAGCAGTAGATGGAGATAGATATACATGTTGAATGATGCTAAGTAATATCTTATGGATGCCCATAATTTATGGAACTTTCCATCTTCAATTACACATCTGGACTATTACAAATTTCCATATTAACAATAGTAATGTTGTGAAAGACAGAACCGAATTCCCTAAATTTGGCAAATAAACATTTAAAAAAGCAGAATATTGTGTAGAGTTTCAATTAGAATATTACTCAAATGATGAAAAGTATATCTGTATTTTATATGCTTCATTTCTGAGTTACCTGTTAGGGATAGTTTCCTAAATTCATGTCTGAAGTGGGACACCAAAAATTCAATCAACAATGAGAGTGAAAAGACTCACTACTGAGTCTAATTAAAGTAAGGGTCTCTAGGGCAATCTTTGGATGTACAGCTAGAAAAGGCTTGCAAAGATAACATTTGTCTAGTATATTCATTTATTGATCTCATTAAAAAAGGATAAGAGAACACGTCATTTTGAAAACCTTTTCCACATTAGCTATAGATGATGAGAAATCCAAAAACTCTGATACACATTCTGAGATCCATTGAATAAGTACATAAATAACCTCCTGTTTTATTGTGAGACAGGAAGCAGACTTTCATACTGGCTACAAGAGAAGATATGTAAGTCCGTAAGAAATGATGGAAGTGGGAGCTATCCAACAGGAAAACAAACAAACAAACACCCCACAAAATGTGAGTATACAGAGCCCAAGTGGTAAGAGTATGTAGCACATGTGTTTCACATATTGTTCCAGGTGGTCTCTTTCCATATTCTGCAGACATTTTGATCTCTTCTAATTTTTCCTAGCTTCAAATTTTGTTCCACCTCACACAACATATTAGTTAAAGATTTTAAAACATTAAGTCAAGCATGGCTGAAAATATATACAATCATCTCTTTCCTTGCCTGTCTTTTTCAATAGCATCATTGTGGGCAAGATCAATGTGCTACTTTGTTTTGATTGTATATGACACAGGAATAATAATAGTTCTCACTATTTACTATGCACCAGGAACTATGCCAAACAATTTGTATATATATGACAAGTTAATTACTTAAACTGTTTTTCTCCTTGTAGATTCCCTCTCCTTTCTTTGTTATCAGTAGGTAAGCAGAATTCATTTCTCTGCTTCTGAGTTCTCTGAATGGTAGAAAATAGATATTGTGGGTATCATTATCTTTTTTAAATTATGACACCAGCGAGCATGTACTTGGTGCCCTGGAAGGTGGGGTGAGAGAGTGGAGTCATGTAAGCTAAAAAAGAGGAGGCATCATTATATAACATTTCCCCAGTCAGAAATTTTTGAAGATAAGTTAGAGGTGTGGGATGGTAGAATGTGAGATGTTCACATTTAATACCAGAAAAGCCTCTGTCACACTTGCATGAGTTGGTCACTTGGATGAAGCAATAGCACTCACACAGAAGGCAAGATGTTTACTGGGACAGTCTATGATATTCACCTAAAGGAGGGGTGATTCAAATACAGGTGCTCCTAAACTTGCCAAAGATTCCTTCCCTATAAGTGCAACCAGAAATAACAGAATAACTTGATCTTCAGATACCAATATTTCTGTCTCAGGAGAAACCAGTGTAGAAAATTAGAGAATTCCCTGATTTCCCAGTGTCACTATTTAATGAGTTAAATATTGTGTGATGAACTGAGGATGCAGGCATGGCTAATAAGTCACTGATATTGAAGGACTGGGAAAGACAAAATAAAATTTACAGTATGGCAAAAACTGCAATACTAAAATGAGGGATAATTAAGGCAGGTTCAATAGGAGAAAAAGTTACCAGATAACAGCTGGTTATGATGAAGCTACTGGGCAGATTGTCAACTACTACATCTGTGAGTTTATATGGAAGAAATAAAGGAAGTAAGGGTGCATCAAGAATTCTTCAAGAAATTTGCAACTTAATAGAAATCATACTGCACTTGTATATTGATGTCCTGAGGTGACTCCAAGGCAACAGATGCAGTTCAAATTGATATAATGGGAAAGAACAGAAGTTCTCATGTCCCCAGATAGAACCATGGGAACAAAGCAGCTTGACTGCACCTCTATACAGGGAAACAGAATCTATGGTCCACAGAGAGATGGAGATTGGGAAATAAAATTAGAGTAAATGTTAAAACTTTCACAGTGAAGGTAAATGAATGGGCAAATTTCATGTGGTATAGCAGCTTCCCTTCCAATACATACATAGAAGAGACAATTGAGGAAATAATGGAGGGAGATAAAATGGAGATTGACTTGACTATTTCTTATCACTAGAATAATTTGGACCATAAGCAAGAGACTTTCAAATTTTGTTTCAAAATTCAGACATCTTCACCTTCCCTGGACCTGTTTCCTTTAAATTTTGCCCTGACAAGTGTGGCTCCAGGTCTTGATCCTCTTCACTAAGAACCAGGATACCTTGTTATATTTTCTAAGTCTTTTTTTTTTGTTTTGAAGAGAATATAACTAAACAAAGTAGAAAAGAATAGAGTCAATCACAACAAAACAATGAACATGGTACATGACTTCCGAACAGGGTAAAAGGGACTCAGTAATGGCTACCGTAATGCCTCTTGTTATCTTCAAAGTAACTGCCCATATCCTCAGGCATAAATAAAATGAAACAAAGTAGAACAGAATTAAAGCAGTGAAAAAACAAAATAAAACAATGAAGGCAACACAGAACTTCAAGATACTAGTAAAGCAGCAGTCGCTACCATAATGCTTTTGTTATCTTCAGAATAGCTACCTACACCTTCAGACATAATACAAACAACACAGAATAGAGTAAAATCAGTCAACAAAACAATGAAAACAATACAGGGTTTTGAGACAAGATAATTGGACATCCTCGATGGCTGCAATTACACATCTTGCTATCTTTGAAATAGCTGTCCATGCCATCAACTATAAAAAATCAAACAAAACAGAATAAAATGAAACTAATCAAAACAATGAAGACAATATGAGTTTCAAATCATGATAATAGATTAACTGTGGCTACTGCATTCTCTTTTTAGATAATTCCTCCCCTTTCACTTTCCCAATATGTGTTGTGCATTTTGGATCCCACTAACTCCTTTAGTTTATTATACTAGGGAGACAACATGAAATTCACCAATGTGACTCTGAACCATTTCATCCATGAGCATGATCTCAAGTTGCATCCATCAATCTATAAGAGCCTTGAGGTTATCCTTTCTTATAATTGAATAACTTTCCATTTATAAAATGTGATGTCTTTCTTATTCCTTCTGCAGTTGATGGGCAAGTTACCCCTACTTTTTTTTTTTTGGCTCCTTGTCA
>RJWT010042841.1:0-12064 GCA_004365215.1 Cuniculus paca | reverse complement strand
GGTGTGGTGGCTCATGCCTGTAATCCCAGCACTCGGGAGGCTGAGACAGGAGGACTGTTGTAAGTTCGAGACCAGCCTGGGCTACAAAGTGAGCTCAAGTCCAGCCTGAATGGCATAGTGAGGCCCTGTCTCAAAAAGACAAGGGCCAGGGAGTTGGCTTAGTGGCCTAAACTCCAGCCTGGCGAGCGTGAGGTAATGAGTTCAATCCCTGGTGCCGCAAAAAAAAAAAAAAAAAAAAAAGAAGTGACAAAAACCTGATCATCAATGTGGTCTCACATGTGGCCATTGTCAATAAATTACTATGGAACACGCCAGCAATATAGAATGACATGCATCAGTCTACAAGGTTAGATTTATGTCACTGTAGAAAGTAATGCAAGATAGAAGACCAGGAAGGTTAAAATCCAGCCTGTAAATTATTCTCCAAGAGTGTTGTAAATAGTCACAATTGTACCCTTTTCCCTCTTGTACTCCTTTTTTATAAAAATCTTGAAATCTTTGCTCATCCCCTTGTTCCACCTAGCAATTAAAGCAGAAAAGACAATGAGATTTCACATAACCTTTACACCCAATATTTTCATTGTCTTAACAAATGAATCTTGAGTAGTCACTGAGGGTTATCTTTTGCAACACCCGGGGTGGCGAAGATCTGTTCATCAGGTTTTCCATTTTTGCCCTGGTGTCCTCCCTTGGCATATGCACCCGTCACCCAATGCCCCTCACCCTGTGTTCTGGCAGGATTTGAGACATGCAAATTGCAAACTGGTAAATAGCAGCTTTGCATATTTTGAATAGAAGAGAACAACGTGGCACCACTCAGTCTGTTCTCAGGGAAATCTGAGATAATAGTGAGCGAGAGCAAGGGCAGATCGAAGGTCCTGAGTATGTTCTTTAAAGTGTTTATTATGCTTATTAAATCTATTGTATACTGATGAATTGATTTGAATTATTTACATGGTCAACTTTTGAGACAATAACCCGATTTAATCAGAGCATGCAAATAAATGTATCATTTCTCTTTGAAATCTAAAAACAGGTTTAAGCGGAAGGCATCCAGACTTGTATCATTCTCCACAAACACTGTTACAAACCTGCCCTTGTCAAGATAAGTGACATAATGTCAGAAATCAAGAGAATGTGGTGGAGTATTTCTTAGGGAAGTTGATAAACTTCCCTGTGAAAACATGTCTTCTGGATAGCCAATTTTTGGATGACAAGTTTCTTAAGAAAAAAGTCTTTAAAGTTCTGTTTATCTGTAAATATTACACAATGTCTGATACAGGGGTGTTCATCTGCTAAAATTCCAGTGTAAAGAAAAAAGGACATGGGGCTGGGAATTTAGCTCAGTGACACAAGTCCTGCCTGGCAAAGTGCAAGGTCTTGAGTTTGATCCTTGGTACAAAAAAAAAAAAAAAGACATGATAAAAACGATTGGTTTTTATTAGATTATGGGCCAGTGTCATGTCAGTGAATGTTTGCACTGGCAAGAATTCTTTAGTTTTACTACCGAAGCCATGAGAATTTAAGGTTTCTGTCAAGTTAAAAGTGACACACATGATTCAATTACTTTTCAATCCAATTTTCCTTTGGGACTTGGAAAAAAATTGGATTGTTGTCTACAGTTCTTACTTTGGACTTCTAAATTTTTCATGGTGTTAGATATTCATAAGGAATTTTTGGGAAAGATAAAATCTCGTGTGTTTATAAAAAGAGAAGATGCACAAATGATTCTGAAGGTGGAACCTTTTGGAGGTAAAGTGAACAGCTTGCATCCTGAATATTTTATAAGATCTAGGTATTAGAATGGTGTTTCTGAAGCAGGAACACAGTGATCTAGGAACAAAAGGGAGGCAGGGCTAGAGAACAGACTGTGAAATTACTTAAAAATATTAAGTGATCCTAAGGCTGAACACCAGGAGTAGATAATGTTACTGCAGAATGTTCCTAATAAGGACTCTAAAAGTGTAATGATTTATTGATTGGATCTGCACTAATGATGTGCCCCTGATTGTGCACGTGTAAATAAGAGGACTGATTTATGAGGGTACAATTGGGTCTTTCAGATATATGTGCTCCATGTCTACATATTGAAAGTAAATGGAAGCAATTATCTGAATATTTCAGGGGAGGGTCCTCCTCCCCCCAACACACACTGACTTAGAGGTCTGTGGTCTAGTATGTTAGGGGAAGAGGAGAAAAAAGAAGCAGAGGAAGAAGAGGAAGAGGAAGAGGAAGAAGTAGAAGGGGGGAGGAAGAAAAGAAATTTCTGAAGAGAGGCAAAGGGGGAAGAGCAAGTCTAAAAAAGCAATTCTATTAAGAAATATGCCTTGCCTCTTTTATCTGAAGAAAAATAGATTCCCAGGTGCTACCAGGGAGAAATCTTCGTTAAAAAGAAGATGAAAAAAGAAAAAAGGCAACATTATAAGAAATTGTCCTGTTAAAGCAAGTACACGTGGAGTCTGTGTAAGGAAATCAGCCTTTTCATTACAAATAGGTTTAAAAAGCCGTAGAGAAGAGAGACGTGAGCAGAAGCAATATTATCCACCAACAACGTAACTTCTTTTCAGATATCAGCCCAGGGAAACTCAGCAGCATCATTGAACAGGACGTTTGTCTCATGATAAAGACTCATCTTTCTTTCTTTCAGGATATAAAACTTGTATTTAAATCAATTCAGAGAAGCACTTTGGCTTTAAACATCAGCGAGTAGGGGAAGCCTATTTAATGAAACAGCATTATTATATTTTCAAAGAATGATACTGGCAGTAGCTCTGAGTTTAAATTCTGTATTCTTTTCCTCAATTATAATTATAGATGGGCCTGAAAGGAAGCATGCCTATTACCGTCGTATTTATTCTTTTGACAGGTGTTATGGAAGTGTAATTTGATGAAATAACTCAAAACGCAGATTCTCATCCAAGCATAATTCCTGTCATCCACACGAGAGGTTTAGGAAAAGTTCTTTAGCAAGATCTAGCAAGATCTTGAACATCTTAATGTTTTACCAATATCCATACTCGGAAATAAGGGGGAGAGCTTGTCTTTAGGGTTCATGCCTGAATAGCAACAACCAGAACAGGTAATTACACTAAGGCTGTTCTTGGGTGGGGTCGATCAGTGAGACGGAACCTGGTAGGACCCCAGTCCCGCGCGCAGCCGGCAGAGGGCGCACGGCGCGCAGCGACCAGGTGGGGGCGGTGCTGCGCAGGGCCCCGCGGCGCAGGCGCACTCGTCGCCGCCGCGATTGCGGCGTCCGGGGTTGGCGTCCCCAGTGGAGGCGGGTGAGCCGCGCGGCGCAGGCCGAGGGCGGGGGTGCGGGGGCAGCGGCGGGCTGTAGCTGGGGACGTGGAGGCCGCCGGCTTCCTGCGATCTGTGCAAGCCCTCGGGGCGACCCCGTATAGCATTTCCCTGCCAGTCCGCTCCGGCTCCCCGGAGACCCGGGTGCTCTCGCCGCAGGCCTCGCCCGGGGGCGGCCTGGGCGATCGATGGATGGGGCGGGGGGCCGAGCGGAGAGGGCGTGGGGGCCGGGGTCTCCGCCCCAGGGCTGACCGCCTGGCTCGGCCTCAGTTTCCTCGTTTGAAAGGGACACCCCAGCCCCGGCGGTCTGCAGGGGCACCGTGTTTGCTGCCGCAGCCTGGACGTTTTGATTGAATGCGACTGCGTCACAGAGCGGGTCCCTCTGAAGCTCGGGGTCGGAAACCCTTTCGCTCTTCGATTCATTCTTTTTTATCATTGCTTTTAATACAGGGTTTAAGAAAAAAAGATGTAAATTATGCAGTGTACAGTTCACCCATTTAAAGTCCATCCATTCGGTGGCTTTTCGAACGTGCGTGGAGTTGTGCGTCTGTCACCATAATCAATTTTAAACGTATTCATTGCCCGGCAAAGAAACACCGCCTTTAGCGACTCCCCTCGTCTTCCCATTTCCCGAAGCCCTTGGCCGCCACTGACTACTCTGCTTTCTGTCTGTATACACACGCCTGCTCTGAACAGCGCTTACAAATAGGATCATGCATTATAGAGCGCCTTGTGACTGCCTTATTTCACGAAGCATGTTTTCAAGGTTCACCCAGGCCGTAGCACGTGTCAGTACTTTGGTTTTTGCTTTTGAGGTTTTTTTCTTTTTTTTTGGTAGAATAATATTCCATTAGATGAGTGTGTTGCATTTTAGCTATTCATCAGGTGATGGCCATTAAGACTCGTTTACACTGCTCACTACCACCCATCAGACCTCTGGATTTGAGGCCTTGCATAGAGAACTGCAGAGGTTTTGAAGAAGGGGAGTAATAGAGCGTTTTAGGAAGTGTCCTTGGGTGGAACGAGAGGACAGCACTGCAGAAAGGAGGCTGGCAAGGAGGTGTGCAGATAGGTCAAGCAGGGGTGGGGACAAGCTGGAATGGAAAGGTAGCGCCCTTGCAAGTGGTGGGGGTGGGGTGGGGTGGAGATGGGGTGAGGAGCCTTGAGGACATGACCCAGGGGAGCAGGACTGGAGGAGCAGGATTGCGCCCCATTTCTAGATTGGGGAATATACCCATGCCGGAGGGGGCCCTAGGGTTGGTGGAAGTAGGAACAAAACCACTGCTATTTTTCAACTTTCCCCATCAAGAAGAGTAATTGCATATTTTAAAAAATGGCTTGTGCAGGCTTAATTTAGCTTTTTATCAGTGCTCAATAGGACTTAATTTCTGGTTATTTTCTGCAGTTCCAGTCTTCCTTTCTCTTTTTAATATATGACTTTTTTCCTACTTATTTTTAGGTGTCTTGTGTTGGGACACAGGTTAGGGAAAAGGACAGTGGGGTCACATGGAACTGTGGGCCTTTATTCTGGTCATAGCATTTGGCTGCCAGAAATTTTCCTCTGTGGCTCTTTTTCTTTCTTCCGTGTCCTCCTTTTCCTCCTCCCTCCTCTTCCGCCTCCTCCTTCTCCTCTTCCTCCTTTTTCCTTTTCTACTATTTTGTCATGTGCTCCTTGGGATTTTGTAAGTTTTTTGTTTTAGCAATTCTTTAGTTGCCCATTTTATCTGTGTGGTTCACATCAGCCAGCTTTTTTTTCTGTCTCTATGCAGGGGGACCTTGGATGATACCCTTGTGTTTCTGAAAAGTGTGGAAAAGGCTTTGTGTTGAAGGTTGAGAGGTGTTGGATAATAGTCCAGGTGGCTGATTTTAAAAATGTATCAGCCTGGACCTTCATGAACCCTGGGAGAGTTCTTTGTGGGATCCTTAGCCCCAGTCTGCTCAGCACTTTTATGGATGGACCAGAAATAGACATAGAAGGTAGTATTGATACAGGGAAGATGATCTAACCCCCAACCTGCCAGATGTCAGATATACCGAGTTTATGTTCCCCAAAGTTGAAGAATGAATTTTTGAGGAACAATGGAGGTTAAGAGTAAGAAAAATTTATTGAGAGAGATAGCTCCTGAGAGACAGGAAGTTTTAGAACAAAATCATGAGGTGGATACAACGTGGGTCAAAACTATGATCAGTAAGACGACAAGCTTAACTGTTTAGGTAATACTGATCCAATGAGGAAACAGGTCCCATAGCAAGTGTACATGAAAAGAACAAAGATCTTTTTAGTGAGGGATGGATGGGGGTCCTGGTCACCCACTTGGGTGACTGATGTCTATCTAGGCTTTATTGGACCAGGTGATACCAATTATCTTATCCCCTAGGGAGGGAGGTAGGTCTGGCCACCAACAGATGCTCCTCCAGCCACAGTTGAAATGTGTTCTCATTTTCTGCACTGACTCCCTGAGGGCCCAGCCCTAGCTGACAGCCCTAACTTAGCTGTCATGAAGCAAGTGAGAGCTTGGGGTTTAATTCCTCACCTTACCGTGAACTATGTGGCCTCGGGCAAGTTTCTTAACTTCTCAGAGCCTCAGATTCCTCATCTGTAAAGTGAGGCTAATGATGTCTAACCTATGATAATGTGAGGATCAAATGAGATAACAGGAGAAGCTTTAACGTACTAATAATTGCTCCCTGTACTATGTTAGGTACTACAGCATTCCTTCAGCTTTGCAGAAGGCCTGGGTAGGAGAGCCAGGTGTATCAGAGATGCACCTCCGGTCCTGGGGCCGAGTCAGGCTGCACACACCGCTGCTCTGAATGGTGTTGCAGGAACGAGTGATGCATAGCGGCAGATAAGGTTACTCTCTTTCTCTGTTCTTGAACTGGGTATGTGATTGTTTCTGTCTTTTTGTTATGTAGAGCTTAGTTGAATAACAGTCAGGCACCATCAGTGGTGGATTTTGACTCTAGGCTGAACGAATAAAGTACAAGGTGGGGAAACAGACTTACAGTTCATGGGGGGAAAAAGGTGCCTTTGAAATAGATGCCAAGGCCATGTGAGGGGCCCCCCAGAGAACGCAGTCTGAGCCGCATTCCTTGAATTCCCCAGGTCAAAGAAGGCAACTGTGCCACTGCCTGTGGAACTGCTCTGAACACAACCTCTCTGTTGTTTCCCCGCTGGCCGTGTGTTTTAAGAGTGATGTCACTCACCGGAATACGTCCAGAGGAGAGCAGGTGGGGTGGGATGCTACAGGAGAAGCTGTCACCTTCCAGATGACTTGGAACTGGGGCTATGCAAGTCAACTTTGCATAACGAGAACTTGGACTTGGGGCCAGGTGAGGGAATATTTTAGCCCCAAAGGGCAGAGCTTAGACTAATGAATAGTTTTTTTTTCTTTTTAATGAATAGAATTTTACAGCAGCAGATTTTAGTGCAGAACCAGAGGGACTTCCCACCAGCTTGAGAGAAAGGATATTGTAATGCCTGTGAGTTCGCTGCTGCTAGGGTAGTATGTTGAGGAAGTATGCTGAGGGATGACTTTCTGCTAGGGGTGTTTCTGTACTAACTTTTTAGTATGAAAAATTTCAAAATACAGTATACAGAAGTTAAAGTAACAGCATAATGTCTACCACTCACAGCTAAACAGTCCTAACATTTTGCCATTTTTCTTTATTTTTCTTACTCTCTTTCCCCTACCCCCCTCTCTGCTTTCTTCCCTCCCTCTGCTTTTACTGGACTATTTGAAAATAAATTGCAAACTTGATGACACATCTCCTTTAAATACTTCCACTTGCCAGGTGTAGTGGTGCATGTCTGTAATCCCAGCACTCAGAAGGCTGAAGCAGAAGGATCACCATGAGTTCGAAGCCACCGTGGGCTACATAGTGAGTTCAAGCCCAGCCTAAACTACATAGTGAGACCTTGTCTCAAAAACAAAGCAAAGCAAAACAAAACAAAACAAAACAACAAAACAAAATGTCCACTTGCATGTCTAAGAATCAGGACATTTTCTTTTTTTTTTTTTAAGAGCAGAATATATTTATTGAGAGAGAGAAAGCTTCTGTCTGAGAGAGAGACAGAAGGGGTCCCGAGTGGGTTGCCTGAATCAGGACATTTTCCACAGAACCCCAACATACTATTATTCCTAAGAAAACTGATGAGCCATCATTCACAGTATCATTTAATGTCCAGTTTGGAAGATTTTCTGTTGGGAAGTTGATAAAGCACAGTGACCACCATGTGAGCATGGCTGGCAGGGACTGGGGGAGTCCCCTTGTAGGAATCCTACCACAGTCTGCACAGGAAGCCTGGACCAGGGTAATGTTGGTCATGAGGGCTGTTCTGAGGTCACCATGGGCTTGCCATGAGCATGCTATGGAGTGCTGGGCCAGTGAGGGCCTCCAGAAGGAGGTGCCCGCTCCACAGCCAAGAGTGGCCAAATGAGATGATCTGCAGGAAGCAGAGAGGGTCTCCCAGGCAGATGTGGGAGAATTCCTTCAACAGACATACTGAGTTTCTATCAGGAGGCTTAATTTTAGGCATCAAGTTGACTGGGCTGTATGGTACCCAGGTATTTGGTCAAAGATTCAGGGTATTTCTGTGAGAGCATTTTTGGATTTAAGCTGGTAGACTGAGTCAAGGAGACTGCCCTCGTTACTATGGGTGGGCTTCATTTAGTCCATTGAAGGCCTGGCTAGAAAGATAAGCTGGAGCCTTACCTGAGAGACAATACTCTTGCCTTTGAACTGGGGCACAGTAGCTTCTGGGCTTCGTATTAGAACCCAGACATTGGCTCAGCAGATTTTGGTCTTACCAGCCTCCATAATTATGTGAGCCAGTTCCTTATAATAAATCACACATCCCTAGGCACATGCGTGCACACGCACAGTCTCACAGTGCTGAGACCATGCAGGAAAACATGGGCTGTCATGCATGTGCCCTTAAGGCTCAGGTTGCCTGGACTTGGCTTCAGCAGTGAGAGGTACAGATGAGGGGTTGGCAAGAGCCACGTCAAAAGGACCCAGGAGGCCACAGGAGAGTCTGGATTTATTCTGTAGACCAATGTTTTCTAAACTTCAGTGCCACTGTCACGATTTCTCTCATATCCACATTTTAACTGCTTGGTTACTTGCTTGGTACATTTTAAAAAATCAATTTTATGCTCCTTTTAAAAATTGTTTTAAGTCATAATACCTATGAAGTATTAGAACATTTTCTTATAACATGGAAATAAATATAAAGTCATTACAATAAAAAGATGTTGGTCCATAAACTGCTTAAAGTAATGTCAGGTATTTGCCCCACATTTTTGGAAAAGTTGCCATGAATACTGAGGAATAGGGTGGGTATTAGGGGTTTTAGGAAGGGACAGGATACTCTGAGATTTACGTTTCCAAGTCACTCTGGCTGTCGGATGGAGACTAGATCAGAAGGAAATGGATTGGAAGGAAGGACAACCAACTTAGGGAGAGTTGGAATTGAGATAGGGTAAGAGTTTGATTCAAGGTGGGGGGCAAATTTGAGGGGAGCTAGAGGTTGAATTTGATAGGGTTTAGAAACCAGTAGCTTGGGGCTTGATGGAGAAGGGGGACTTAGTATGATGCTGATGATTTTAGCTTGGTTGCCTGGGAGATAGAGGTGTCATCATGGGGGCATGGAGTGGAGTAGGAGGCTAATGTCAAGTCCACACAGCAGGGTAAGAAAAGCAAGCATTTCCAGGGCCCCAGGGCTTGACTGTAGCTTTAGCAATGATACTGTGAAGTTCATTGGCCCTTAAATAATAGCAAACCCACACTTTAAATTAAATTAAATTAAAACATTTTTAGTTTAGCTTTTTCAAGTGGACCCACACATGTATTTTCTACTAGTTATTACTGGGAATGACTAAGTATTATAATTGAGCTGAAAATAATCTACCGCCCATACTTGCTGGGTTGGTTACTAAGTATTGCTTGGGTTTTTAAGTAATGAAACAAAGTTGTGCTCTTTCCAAATGTTAATTTTGAAGGCTGCAGATGGTAACCATCTGTTATCCGACTAGCATTTTACAATATTTGATTAGCACTTTATATAGTTTGGGGAAGCCTGCTAGGGGAGATGGTCCATCACGTTGGGGACTTTGTGGGGCGCATCCTCTGCGTACCCTTGCAGGTCTTGGCCAACACTGTACGCTCCCCTCTGCTGGGCTAACGGTTGGCGAATCAGACTGGTGAGTTAACGGATTCATGTTAGGAGGAGGAACTTGAGGCGTCTTACCATGTTTAGACACTTCCTGAGAACCACCAGAGCGCAGGAAAGCAGAATCAGGGAGGCCAGGAAAATTTGTCTATCATTCTGACTCTGCTAAAACAAAAAACCCAACCTGCTTTGGCTAATGAGGGTTACATGGCTCAGATCACTGAGAGGTCTAAGGCTAGGGCTTCCTTCAGGGGGATTTCATCACAAATGAGGTCTTGAGATTCGGTTTCTCTCAGGTCTCCGCTTTGCCTTCTGCTGTGACCTTGGTTCCAGAGGAGGCAGGGTGGCTTCCCTGAGAGAGCGAGTCTTCTCTGCATAAAGTCTAGTGGCAAAGAGCTGGAGTTCTTTCTAGTTCCTCCTGGCCGAAGTGTTGAGATTCACTCTGATTGGACTAACTTGCAGGGTATGTGCACACCTGCGGACCAATCCCTGGGCTCATTTGAATGCAGGGCTCTGATTGGTCAGGCAAGCTGAACCAGGGGAGGGGTGCAACCTAATTCGTAAAGAGGGGCTGTTAACACGGTGGGAGAATGGCTGGGGGAGGGACCACCTGTGTGCTCCACTGTCAGAGCCAAAGCGTGGAGAACCAGGAGTTGGCTAGCTTAGCTGTTAAGGCAGACATTTATTGTTGCCAGGAAGATAATAGGTTAGAAATGGAACGAAGGCCTCAGAATCCAGCCTTTTAATAAGTTTTCTTACTTCATGTAAGAGCATCTGATAGATTTGGTATCTGGTTCTCTCTTGGAGGAGTGTTGAAATGGGGGTTGCCTTTCCCTTTTTTTATATTGCGTTAAAACGCTGCTAGTCGTTTAATCTCTTTTAGCTTCATCTACAAGGTAGGAAGCCTCTCTCTCATGGAGGGGAAATTTGCATAGAGGAGATAGTGGATTCATGCTGTGTTTTTTTTGAGACAGGGTCTCATCATGTAGCCCAGGCTGACCTCAAACTTGTGGCATTCCTCCTGCCTCGGCCTCTTAAGGGCTGGGTCTATAGGTGTGCGCCACCATGCCAGGCCTCCTGCTGTTCACTTTAACTGAAGTGTGTGAAGACTGCTGCGGGCCAGGCTCTGTGCTGGGGCCTGGGCTGTTGGCCTTGCGGGAGCCAGCAGCATGGTAGCAGCCCAGGCCCTGGCAGTGGGAAGCGTGTTGCTCGTGAACAGGCTGCTTCAGTCTTGCGGAGGACAGTGGTCCCCTCTGTCCCTGGGGAGGGACAGTCAGCTCAGTCCTGGACTGAGCTGGAGCTGGAAGGGTGAATGAGGTTCCTCATATGGAGGAGACGAGGGCAGAAGTTCTGAGAGGTGGCCTTCTTGATGGCTTCGGAGATTGGGGAGAAGCCCTGGAATCTGTGGCTGACCGACGTACGGTGACACTGGTTGGATCCCAAGCTCAGTGTCAGTGTGGCACGACGGGTGGGGGCAGGAGCACCAGGCTGGGCGCTGTCTCAGAGCAGGAGTCTTTGGGGTGGTGGGCACAGAGGGGGGCACATAATGAAAATTTAACAGATCCTCATCCTCTAGAACCTATCACTTGAAAACATCTATACTTCACAATTTGCTTCAAAATCCGTGCAGTTGTTTGCCTGTTAACACCTAGTAAAGCCTAGTAAATCCTTGGCACTGGAGCTAGATTGCCAAGGTTCACATCTCAGCTCTGCTTTTATCAGATGTATGATCTTGGGCAAGTGACCTGGGCTCTCTGGGCTTAGTGTTCTTATATATGCAATAATTACATGGAAAGCAAACGCACCGAATAAGTGCTAATTGTTATTGTTAATAACACAATAAAAGGGAATCATGAGCACAAGATACGGCTTCACCGTGGTGACTCCATGTGTTAACTGCTTCCTCATGCAGAGCCCCCGGGAGTCCTGTTTCTCTGACTTTAACATGCATGCACATCTGGACATCCGGTTAACATGTGGATTCGATCTAGGAGGTCTGGTTGGGACCTGAGACTCTGCATTTCTGAGATGCTCCTGGGCAGTGCTGATGTTGTGCACCTCCCCTCACACTCGCTCTTGGTCTCGGCAGGGCTGCTCTGGGGTGAGCGCATCACCAAGGCTGAGCATGCAGCCCTGACCCAGGGTGTGGACCCCATGGGGGTGGCCACGAGGAGGCCCTGGCTTCTGTGCATCATCCACCCTGTTCCACAGAGGGCTGGGAACTGGTAGCCAGGCCTGAGGGTAGGACTTGGCTTGATGCCTGAGATGTGATGCTCTGTGTTTTCCAGGACAGAGGTCTCGCCGATGGCCCCACTGCCAGGGGCAGAGCTGGTCCAAAGGCCACTGCAGCTCTATAGATATTTGCTGCGCTGTTGCCGGCAGCTGCCGACCCAGGGTATCCAGGAGCACTACAGACATGCTGTCAGGCAGGTGGGAGCAGGGTACATGGATTCTGGGGGTTAGCTTTCCTTTCATGGATCCTAGAGGGGGTGGATATCAGAGGCTAGGTAAGGGGTAGTCTTTCAGATGGAACAGGGGGTGGCAGTTCGGAACGAGGCACCAGAAGCTGATACTGGGGAGTCCAGCTCCTCT
>RJWT010042840.1:0-12071 GCA_004365215.1 Cuniculus paca | reverse complement strand
GAGCTTGGAATCACTCAGGAAAATATGTAAATAGGAATCTATCTCATACTCACTATGTCATTTTTGATACATTAGCTACCTTTCCAAGCTTTGTTTTCTAGTTTATATAACTAGCCTACATTTTAACCCTGAGAGTTTCAGTGATGGTTAAGTGATACAATTTGTAAGGAGTTTAGCAGATGTTGCATATGGATAGAGCAGAGATTGATGTACAGAAAGAATCAATACACTGTCTGCATTGTTACTATTAATATCCATGAGGTGCAGGTCCTGTCTTCCAGCAGTGCAGAGGGGCAGATGCAGAGAAACAAATTATCTTTAGGAATCATCACTTTGGGAGGTAGTGGTTGCCTGAGCTCCGGCCTTATTTGGCTCTTTAGTGTAGAACCACGGGCTAAGCCTGATTAGGAAAAAATAGATATTGCCATCCTCAGTGAGGGTGTAGCTCCCTCCTTCGTTGACAGACCAGGGAAACAAGACACAGGGACGTACAGAGAGCTCATCTGGGGCCCCTGGATGCCAGGTTTTCCAGCAGTCCATACCTCTTTCCATCTCCCACCAATCTGTACTGTTTTCTCTCCTGCACTTAGTTCAAATTCACAGGCTGATGCCTTGCTAGTACTCGAAGTATCCTTCTCTCATGGTTATGATGTGCTGTTTTGGTTGTGTGTGTGCGTGTGTGTTTGTGTGCATGTTCGACCTAATTGAGCATTAACTGATGCAACACAGCAAAAGCTGCGGTAAGCTAACTCTGCTCTACCTCTTCTTCCCCTGAGCTTTGCAAATCTCACAGCTGCTTTCGCACAGCCTGGATGGATTCACCGCTTCTTCCCCATCTTAGAGTCCTGTGTGGTCTCTGTGATTTCCTTATATTTCCTGCCTGTACTTGTGCTCCTAAGTTTAGGTCAAAGCATCACTCTTTTTATGCTGAAACTCGGGTCATATTTCATACAATACAGACTAAAATTATTGTGTAAATCAGGCATTTTGAGGAAGCCTGTAAAAATCTCTTTTCAGTTCTTCAAAACACAACCTTCCATATCTTCTTCTAAATCCTAAATTTCCCTTCCTACATATATCCCACTAAGATACTGAGTACTTGTGTGGGCTAGAAATATCAAAGAAACCTCTTACCACTGGAAACCAGTCATTAGCCAAAAACAAGACAGATGCTCTGGATACAAAACTCACACTTGTTAGGCACTTTCAAGTCACATGATGAGTGCCGGTGTTCAGTGCTGCTGCTGATACTGTCGCCTGTAGAAGGAACGAATGTCACTTCCTTCCAGGGAAGCAACATCCTTGAGACTCAGGACTGAGCTGTGTAAAGGCTAGCGGGTTATGTCACATCCTGAAATAAGTCACCTAGCTGCACCCTGGGGTGCTCAGCATGGTAGTGAGTTCCACCTGGGGAGGTGGCCCTGGAATTTATTTAATTCAGTTATCTGTTTTCTTTGGTTTGTCTTCAAGTGACATTCAGTGCCAGTTGTGGGTGACCTAAGATTTCCTAGACAACAGACCTGCTCAAGGTGACGTACCCGCCTCAGCAGACCCAAGAGACCTGGGCCCTGCTGGCTGCTGGCGCCAATGTGGATGGTTCCTGGGGCCCAGTTCCTCCTCAGTGGCTCTGGGGAGACTGAGATTTCCCAGCCAGCTCCACAGGTGGAGGGAGAGAGACAGAGTGTGACTTCCAGGGCACCAAAGCCTTTCTGAAAGACCAATGTGCCTGGCTCCCTCAGAGTCATCCCAAGCCCGGGGCAGAGTTCTCCAGTGTAGTCACAGTTAGGAGTGAGACACCAGTCACAGGGGATGGCAAAAGAGATGTGGATCAAGCACTGCCTTCGCCTGGCTCAGCATCTCCAGACCTGACCCTGGCCCTGGAGGATGCTGCGTGGCAGGGTGTTCTGTGCATGGTGGCATGCTCAGCAGTGTTGTCCTTGGCACCTACCCATGAGGTACCACAGACCCTACCAGTGCATATTCCCAGGGGCCAGGAAAGAAAGCAGCCCCCATTAAGAGCAACTTTAGAATGGTGTGCTCTAAACATATGGTGAGTGTTCAAAAAAAAAAAAAAAGTAGAGTAAAAGACATGTTGCCACGAGCCCCTTCACAATCCTCCCCTCACTTTGAGCACACCCATCCCATCATCCTTGCCACTTTCTGCAGCAGCTCTGGAGTCCTCTTTCCTGAGGGTCTTTGATTACGCTGTCCTGACTGCACTGATGTTCTGAATGGATTCAAACGTTTCCCTATCATAGTCATTTTGACTTTGAAGAAGAGCTGGAAGCCACAGGCACCAGATCCAGTGAATGAGGTGAATGAGGACACAGTGCCTTTTGTAATGAACCTGTTTTTCCATTGGATGACACTTGGTGGCAGCATTCAATACATTTTTGATCACACCACATAGACCCTCAGGAAAGAGGACTTCCAGAGCTGCTTCAGAAAGTGTCAACAATGATGGAACGAGTGTTTAAAGTGAAGGGGAGGATTCTGAAGGAAGGATTCATTGCAATGCATCTTTTTCTTTAATAAAAGTTTTAAACAATCACTGTATGTTTCCATTGCCCCTTATGTTAGAAACCAGACTTCTTCCTTACTGGGACCCAATAAGCTAGACATCCTTGGCCCATCTCATCTATTATGAATGGCAACTCACTTCCATGAGGTACAGGAAGTACTCCAACTTGGCTCCCACATGTGACAGTGGTCAGGGTCACAGTGGCCCCCTGACTAATATACTTGTAAACATGGAACAGTGGGGTGAACCCAATCAGAAGGAGAGCCAGGATGCTGACACCCACCCTGGAACTGGCCGTAAGCTATCAATGAACTGTGAGATGGTTTCTTCTCCATCTCTCCAGAGAAGCTCCTACACCCTCTGCCATTCCAACAGGTGTCAGGATCTTTCATTCCCTTTCTTCCTTCCTCAGTGTTCCTGGAATTCTGTCATCCCAGCCTCCCTGCTTCCTCACAGCTGAGTTGGGTGGCATAGCAACCCCAAGCAGGAGCTGGGGTCCCCAGAAGCAGTGGGGAGCAGGAAATCCAGGAGACTGTGACTCCAGGCCAGGTACCCACATGGCACTGTCCCTGGTGAGCAGTGCTCCGATCGCTACCAGCTGCCGGGCAGAAGCCACGTGGAGCTCACTGGAGACCATTTCCCTTACCCAAGGCTTCTTGCCACATGTGTTCCACAGAAAATTGTTTCCTTGTAGCTTTGACATGATGCACTTCTAACAGGTGATAAAAGAAGGTTCCAGAAGTCCAGTTGGCTGCACGTCAGATGCACACATAGCTGGACCTCTCACTGCTGCTCTTCCATGATGTTGTCTGTCGACTTCCTGGATGTCTGTCAACATCTCTGTGTCCCCATGGAGAACCACATGATCTGACCTCTGCTGACTCCTTTCTTCCCCTCAAGCTTCGGTCTGGTTTCTACAACATTCTTACCAGACACTGCTTTCCCTTGGCAAGGACAGAACATTCCTGTCCACCTTCCAATCCAGAAATAGACTCTGCCCTCACCTTCTTCCTGCCTCTTGCATTTTTGATTAGCAGGTGTCTGAGTAAACAAAGATAGTAAGTCACTGTTCTCTTAGACCTGAGTGGTGAAGTCCAAAGTCCCGCAGGAACTAGGCAGAATTGTTACCAACATGTGCTGTGGCCACATACAAATGCCAAAGAAAAGCCACTGTGACCAGTCTGGCTCTCAACCAAAAGTGACTTCACTAATAGCCCAGGTCACCTGCGGGTAAGATGCTCAGGGTATAGAGCAGCAGAGGTCCAGGCTGACCTTTGGATAGACCCATGTGGCAGAATGAAATACAGTGAGTTGTCCAGTCATCCTTCCCCCAGGCCCCAGTGGAGACTGCAAGGGGGCTGAGACCTGAACTTTCCTCTCTCAGCCATGGAAGACTTGTTCCCCCACGGACAGGGAGAAGGAGGTGATAGTTTGTTTTAAAGTAACCAAAGCAAACAGCAGTAAGTCAAACACCTTTCTTGCTCACTGGACTCAGTTTTGTCATTGAGAAAACCAAGGGAACAAAATAAAAAGACATCAAACATGGGAAAAGCAATCCAAGAGAAAAAGAACACTGATTTTTTTTCTACAATCAATCCTATAGAGAATAAGAGGCACATTATTTACCAAATAAACCACAGGCCCTAGGAGCATGCTGAAATATTCATTATGCTCAGACTTCAACTCAGTTGTAAACTAAGCATGAAAAAATCTGCTTTTGGAATTGACTCTTTTTTTTTAATCATTGTGGAGTAATTAATATATTGTGCCTATAAGGAAAACACCTACTTTGAATATTGAGACTTTTTGTGTTATCTAGAACTCAGTGTATTTTACTGCATTGAAGTATGTAAAAATTACCTTCTATCTCTTTCTAGAAAACAGTATTTCAAAGTCTTACCCCATACTATCACTTGGAAAGTTAATAACTAAGGCATACTTAAGAATTAAAATAGAGCAGGACATGCACTACTTTTAATAGACATAAGCTGTCCACACAATACTATCTGTATGAAAGAGAAAGGCTTCATGAAAAATGTCTCCCCCACCTCCAATCACAGCAGGGACTGCCTCTGGGTTTGCAGTTACTGTTTGCAGATTTCCCTCAGGAAGGAAATGTGTTACTCAGTGCAGGATAATGCATTCATCAGTGCATTATCATCAAGCTATTAATGAGGGAAGCCAATTAGGACCCTCACTTTCCACATTGATGGTAGGATTACCATATGCCAGCTGCTGGGTAGGTTTTGGGGACAGAATGAAGGCAGAGAGGAGTTCTGTCTGCAGGAGGACATAGTTGGTTAGAAAGATGACCTCACCAACCTTTGAGCTGCAGTTGCAACATTATCTGGTGCAACTTTCCTTTTGATTTTCCTCCCAGGAAGATGTCAGCCTGAGCCCATCTGCCCCACCTGGAATCTCTGGTCAACACTGGCTACTAACAATGTTCAGCCTTCACAAGGCAAGGATTAGAAAACACAGTTCCACTCACTTTCCTTTGTGGCTTGGTTACTTTTCTCTTGTTGTTGAGACAAAATACCTGATGCCCAAAGTGAAGTAAGGAAAGGTTTATTTAGTTCACAGTTTCTGGAGGTTTCAGTCCATACTCAGCTGGCTTCAAGGCAGGGTGGTGTAGCTGAGGCACCGCTGTTCATGGCAGCCAAAAGTGACAAGAACAAAAGAGAAAAAGGGAAAAAACACACCTTCTTCCCTCCCTTATATTGTATGCTGGCTCCACCCCGGGCAGGGGCAACACTCACTCACCAGTCCCAGTGCTAGACAATGAGCCAATCACAAACGCTAGACTCAGCCACCTCCATGACCACATGAGGCTTGGGGGGCCACCTAGACACAAACTATAACATTTTGGATGATGATATCTCAAGCCAAGTCTCCAATTTCCGTATTTCCCAGTATTTTCCAACCATTAGGATGACAGAAGTACGCTGAAATATGATTTCTCCAGACCCTACCTAAAGGAACTGAGTTCAGTTGGGATTCAAACCAAGAAATCTGAGGGTTTAAGATGCATATGTGCTTCTTCAAATGAAGAAAGTTTGAAAATTACTCTCCAAAACATCTTGCATATTAAATTTGTGTTACCCTCTCCTTCCCCACGTCACTCACCTCTCAGCACAGATACGGAAATAAGAAGTTATCTTGCCAATACATCTCCTTTTTCCCACTTCTCTACACATCTGGTGAGACTGGTGATTTCTCCATCAGTTTCCCATCTGCAAAACTGCCCAAATCTCCAAAGTTAGCAAGCTCGGGATACAGCTGCATTGATTCTCACCAGCTTGGGAAGAGAGTCCAATCTGCAGTGATGGGAGTATTTAAACCATGCAAGATGGCCAAAGAACACAAGTTATGGTTTTTCTTTCTTCCTTTTGGATATCTAGTTTACTGGTGCCCATCTGTTTTCCCAAAGGAGAAGGGAGACCAACTGCCCAGAGGGAGTGGGGAGCAGAGTCTGGGGAGACTGGATCTAAAATCAATGCTCAGCAGGAAAATGTGGTATATGAAAAGGTACATTAAAAAAAAAATCAAACTTCTTCACACAGATGGACAAGAAGCCAGCATAAGGATGGAATCTAGAAAGGCTGACCACCAACTTCAAATCAGTAGTTCTACCCTTCAACATCATTGCTGGGAATGTAGACTGGTACAACCACTATGGAAATCAGCATGGAGATCCCTCAAAAACTAAAACTAGCAATTCCATTTGACCCAGCTATTCCCCTTTTAGTATCTTCCCAAAAGAGTTAAAGGCATCACGTTATGGCAGAGTAGTATTCTATGGTGTATAAATACCAAATTTTCTTTATCCATTCATCTGCTGATGGACATAGACTACTTCCGAGATTGAGCTCTTATGGATTTTGCTGCTATAAACATGGGTTTATACAACAAAAAGATTATAAAGCTGATACACCCAGGGCTGTCAAGCTCTCAAACCCACACTCTTCTAATGGCTCATGTGGTCTTAGGTGTAAGTAAGTAATAAGTACTTGCTAAATGTGGGACACAAGCTCAGTATCCAGTGTATGATCAGATGCTAAAAGCAATCAAAGGAGAAATAATACATCATTCAGAGCATGATTTCTTTCTCCAGAAGCAGGAAATATAAATCCTTGTGTCTCTAGCTTACCTGGCTCAACCTGGCTTCCCAACATGTCTCCCGATAAAATGCTTCAAATTCTACCAAGAAGGAAAGCTATTCAGTATAGGTCAACCATTCTGAATTCAATTCTCACTTTCTCACAGCTGCCAACTTCTAAATCCCGGATCAAACACAACTGTTAATTAAGAATACTCGATATAATTCTCGCCTCTAGCACGTGTTAAGTCCAAACTCCCTGATCAAACCCAAATCTGTTAGGATCCCCCAATAACTGTTCACTTGCTCAGCTCACAGTGTCCCACAGGAGGTAGACAAGTACTTCGCTGTCTTCATTTAGGGGTAATTGTATTATTCATTGTGAAATTCACCATAACAGTCTACATGGAGATCAATTTTATGGAAAATATAACAATCACAAAACCGTGAAAAATAGATTTAGGCAAAACGTAAGGCAAGATGAGATTCCATTGTTCCCTCAATTGCTCCTCTGATGTTCGCGATGGCATGTCTAAAATGATAGCCAGGGGAATTGAGAAGCATTGAGCTGGATTCAACTGTGGGAAAAATAAGTCTGTAATTGCGACATTGCCATAGGTGTTTTCTTTGTGCTTTCAAAGTTCAAAGAAATAGACACTAAAGCATAAATAACAAACAATTTGGAGAAGCACAAATGATTCTTAAAAACTAGAAGCAGGAAACAATTTGGGTATGAGTCACATGTTGGGTCTATTCCACCTGTTGTCTTCAATCACTGTGTCTCCTTAGGGACCTCTGGGCTATGACAGCCTCCTGGATACTCCTTGTTTTTTTGTGATCTTGCAAGTTTACAGGAATGCTGGTCAGTATTTTGTAAAACACCTTTCACTTGCAATTTGTCTGCTTTTCTTATTATTATATTGATGTTAAAGGTTTCGAGGGGAAAACCACAGACATAAGGTGCTATTTGCATCGTATTCTATCTAGAGCAGGTACCAGCAAGATGAACTCGAATTGGTGATTTTGATCTTGACCGCTGAGATGAAGTTTATTCGTCAAGTTTTCCCTTTTTTCATGCTGAACCCTTTGGAAAGATGCCACCGTGCACAGATCACACATGAGTAGCTTAGAATTTTTCTTCAAAAGGGAAATATCTCTCATTGCTCAATTTACTCAGTAATTTATTTATATCAATTTGGACTCATGAGTATTTCTTTTATACTCCCTGTTGTAATTCAGTATTACTTTACTTTCTTGTTTAAATTATTCCAGGTTTGGCCATTCAAAGTTACTGGAAGGACTACTGTGTTCATTTTTCATACTTACATAGTTGTGTGTGTGTCTTTTGTTTTGATTTTGTTTAATTTGTTCAAAACCATTTGTGCTGCCGTAATAGGGTATCTCAGTCACTTTCCCATTGTCACTGGGCATGCACTCAACAAACTACTTAAAAAGAGGAGAGATTTGTTTTGTTTCACAGATTTTAGAGGATTGGGTCCATAATCAGCAGGAAGCTTCAAGACAGGAAGGGCATGGCGGGAGGGTCTAGCAGAAGAAAGCACCTAACGTCATGGCAGCCAGAAAAGGAGGACCTGGGAGGGAGACAGACCCCGGTGTGTCATGTCCCAGGGATTCACCTCTTCCCACCAGACCCCAGTTCCTCACAGAACTTCCAGCTCTGAACTCTGCAGTGGATTAATCCACTGATTATAGCAAACCCTGATCACAACACCTTCCTGAACCTCAACCCACGAACAAAGGAGGCATTTGGGCAACATTCTAGATCTAAACCATGACACAGAAAGTCACTGACTAGATGATTTATTAAGAACAGAAATTTCTGGGCCAGGGATCTAGCTCAGTGGCCTAAGAGCCTGCCTGGCAAGCGCAAGGTTGTGAGTTCAATCCCTGGTGCTGCAAAAAACAAAAACAAAAACAACAGAAATTTCCTACCACATACTTCTGGAACTGAGAAGTCTAAAATGAAGGTATCAGCAGGTTTTACTGTCCGGGGGGCCCACGATCTCCAGAGGGCTGGGTGCTGGGTTTTCACATGGCAAATAGCTGAAGAACAAGCAAACCAAAAGCTTGGGGACACTTCCTTAAAGGGTCTTTACATCATGAGTGAGGGGGAGGGCCTTGTGGAATAATTGTCTCTTAGAGGTGTCAGTTTGTAGTTGGTCATAGTGGCAGTAATGAAATTTTGAAGAGGAAGCAGTGAAATCTTAACATTTATTCCTAGCACTAAACCATCATCTGGGTTTATTTTATAGATTATTTTGTTCCAGTTCTAGAATCAGGCATTGCTTTAAGAAATTCTAGTTTCTTTGTTTAATGATATTAGAAACAAAAATCTGTGTTTGTTGCTGCTTAGACATTGTTTTGGGGGCAAGCTCATTTGATAAACTAATACACACATGTTCATACACATACCAATCATCATACACACAACATCACACATGCATCAGTGTATCTCCATTCATAAAAATCTGCACCCCTATTAAGCTAAACTGAGTTTAAACTGATGTTTCAAACTTAAGTCCATTACTGTGGATTAGTTTAATCTGTCTTTCTTGCCTGACTGCAAAGTTTTATTCTAACAATGAGACATCAAGCCTCTACCAGCCATCCTCACGTACATCATTGTTAAATTCCAGCACACAGTTCTAGTGATATCAGAACGCTTGATGAGGGCCCCCAGGAAAAAAAAAAACCTTATCATACAGGGCACGCTGCTCATGGACAGGTTCTTTTGCCTTAGTCTTGCCGAGAAAATTAATTCCTCAACACTTTTACCCCTTACTTCCTTCAGTGAGTTTGTCTCATGTATTTGTAATACAATTAACTTGTTTTGTCACATTCTGCATTTCACCCAGAGGCACCTGACCTCATAAATGATGCATTAGATTTGCATACATTGAGGTTCACCTTTTGTGGCATAAAAGTCCATATGCTTCAACAAAACCACATTGTCATGAATCTGTTATTAAGTATCATGTAGAATAATATCAGTGTTTAAATAATTCTCCTGTTTCTGCTACGTAGTAACCCTCTTCTTATCCTAGGAATTTCTAGTCAACACGGAGATCCTGTTTTTAACCATGGCTATAGTTTTGCCTTTTCCACAACATCAAGTAATTGGAATCACTCAGCAGGCTCTCTCTTTGGAAAGCCTTTCACTTAGCATTATGCATTTAAGGGTCGCACTTGTCTTTTCTTTAGCTTGACAACTCATTACTTTTTATTGCATATGGATTTATCAATGTTTGGGTATCCACTCACCCCATGAAGGACACTTGGGATGCTTCCAGTATTTCATTATTATGAATAAAGGTGCTACAGACACTCAGGTGCAAGTTGTGTGCTGATACAAATTGTCAAATTAATGTGTGAGAAAGCCTAGGTGTGCAAATGCTGGATCACGCTGAGAGCCTATGGCTAGCTCTGTAGGAAAATTCTAAACCATCTCCTAAAGTAGCCATACCATGTCGGATTCAATCAGATGATGAATTAGAGGACCAGCTCACCAGAAGTTGGCAGTGGATTTGATGTTATGTTATGTTACATTACCTTACATTACGTTACATTATTTTTTGAGACAGGGTCTTGCTGTGTAGTGCAGGGTAGTCTTGAATTCACTGTGTAACCCAGGCTGGCCTCAAACTCACTGCAATGCTCCTGCCTCAGCCTCCCAAGTGCTGGGATCACAGGTGTGCACCACCACGCCCAGCAAAGGCGTGGATTTTTGCCATTCTAATAGGTGTGCAGTGGTATCACACTGTTGCTTCATTTACCAAGAACATCATGTTAAATCATGAGCATATTTTCAGATGTGTATTTGCTACTTGCACAACTTCTCTAGGAATGTGTTAGTTGATATATTTTACACATTGTTGATAGAGTTATTACTCTTGAGTGATATGTGCTCTTAATATATGTTGGATATTACACTTATTAAATACTATTATTACTATTTATTTGCCCCTTTGAAGACTTGAACCCAGGGCTACCCATTGAGCTACATCAGCAACCCATGTTTGTTTATTTTATTTTGCAACAAAGTTTTGCTAAGCTACTAAGTTTCCCAGGCTGGACTTGAACTTGCAATCCTCCTGCTTCAGCCTCCCAGTGTGCTAGGGTTACAGGACTACGCTTGATGAGTCTGCTTGGTTATTATTATTTATAACGTGTTTCACAAATAATTTATCTCAGTCCATGTGCAGCATTTTTATCTCTTCACAGTATCTTTCCTAGAACAGAAATTAAAATTAGTTTTAATCTTAATAAATTTTAATTTAATTGATTTTCTTTCATGGATCATACAGGTGTATTTGTATCTAAAGAACTACCACCAACTAAAAATGATGTTGATTTTCATCCTCTGTTTTCCTTCAGATGTTTTATAGTGTTGTGTCTTACATCCAAGTCTGTGACTCTTTATGAGTTAAATTTCGCAAAAAGTGTAGGTCTGTGTCTAGATGATGTTTATTATTTTTCTATAGGCATCTAGCTTTTACTGCATCAGGTATTGAAGACTTTTATCCTTTCTCCATTCAACTGCCTCTGCTCCTTTGTCCAAAATCAATGACCATATGTGTGGTTCTATTTCAGGACTTCCATTGATCCACGTGTCTTTCTAATTTCTCCTTTAATCCGCACCAGGTTGCACGGAGGATGGCAGCATCATAACACGGTCTGAAAGCAGGTGAAATAGGTCTTCCAGCTGTGTTCTCATTCGGTGTTAGATACTGGGCATCTTTTACTTTTTACTAAAAGCTTCAGAATCAATTGCGAAATATTTTCAAAATAGTTTGTGGTAATTCCAACTAAAATCACATGGACTCTGCAGACCAAACTGACAAAAGTTGGCTTATTAACAACACTGAGTCTTTGAATCCATTCACATGGGCTATACCTTCCCTTTTTTACTTGGCTTCTTTTTAGTTTTTTTGTTTATGTCTTGTGCCCATTTTGTTAGATTTCTGTAAAAGCAGTTAATTTGCTTGCATTATTGTATTATACATGATTTTTAATGTAATTTTACAAACGATTTTAAAATTTTGTCTTTAGTTTCACAGACCATTCTCAATTATCATATATGAACAAGAAATGAACTTGACTATTAACGTTGTGTCTTATGCCCTTATTATGCTCACACGTTTATTTTTCATTTATCTGAGATCTCTGCATGGTGATCATGTGACTGTGACCAGGCAGGTTTATTTCTGTTCTCTTACTCTTGATCTTTCTGCTCAGTCTTCCCATTTCACTGTAGTCCTGCCTAGCACTTCTGATGTGAGTGCCTAACCCTTCCAGTGTGAGTGCGTGGGAACACCCGCAAGCAACCTGGGCGTCCCTATCCTGATCACCAGCTCTCCGGGGCAAAGCACCTAAACAGAGCTGTGTATTACCCTGCAGGGAAGAACCTGAGCTTGCTGAGTATTCCCCGGG
>RJWT010042839.1:0-12066 GCA_004365215.1 Cuniculus paca | reverse complement strand
CCCTGAGAATGCTGTACAACAGTATCATTTCTACTTCCAGTAACAAGGTGCCATGATGAGTGTCACAATCTATTTCTGTGAAATTTAATTGGATGGATCATTTTAGTGCATATCATTTAACACCTAGCATCCAACTGTAGAACTATTTTTCTTCTCTGTCCTCATTGCCATGAGAGAATCAAGGTAAACTCTTTTCCCTTTAATAGGTATTACGAGAGTGGTGTATAACTATGACCAAGCTCTGAAAATATCTATGTAACCTTGACTATGGCCCTGACCATAGTCAATACCACTGAGAATAACAATGATCCTTATATTCATTGAACACCTACCACCAGGCACCGTGGCCAAGATTTCTCACCTGACATCCTATTAGATTTTGACAACATCCATTTGGGGTACCTATAATGATTCCCTTATTTTACAGATGCAAAAAGAGACACAGAGAGTACTTAGGGAACCAGCCCCCAGGCACAGAGCAGGTAAGTAGCAGAGCAGGACTGGAGCAGTAGACACTTGGAGCTAAGCCAACCAGCATCACCCATGAAGTTCATTGTTAACATTGTGGAACGTCATGCATGCTCAGCTTCCCAATTCACAAGTTGAATTTCTCACTTTAGCTCTATTGGACTGACCATGTGTAAAAGGAAATCCCGCAGGACCCTTACACAATTACCCAAGTGAGCGAACTAGAAAAAGAAACAATGGAAGTTGAACGGCAGGCAACTTCTCCTTTCTAACTCCTACTATTATGCTTCGGCATGTGAGATCTCTGTGCCAAAGCCAAACTTAGACTCTTTCTGTATTCGGGTGAAATGCCTATGACCAGAGCTTCCTGGAAAGGTTAATTATTACTTGATAACAATAGCTCATCCCAAAAGGACAAACAGAGGCTTGGCTTCACAGAACAATAAACGGAAAGACAGTGCACGCATCCATCCCTATGAGAAGTGGGGAAAGAAACAGAATAACGAAATAGCCTTCAAAGGAATGTGAAGACAGTTCCGCTGTGATATGGAACCAACACACAGAATTCTGGAGAGACAGGCAGGAGAGTGGCTAGGCAGAGATAATTAGACTTCTCTCGAAGCTTCTTGGAAGGTGAGCTCTCTAGCCCTGTCATTTTTATCTATTTATCTGGAGTTTCCCCTGTGGTGAAAAAAGTGAAAGCCTTTCTCATTGACAGCTGGGGAACCTTTCTGAGTCACATTTTGCTCATTTCTAAAAGTGGGAGCCTCAAGACCAGTGCTGTGAACTGGTCCCTTTATCCTCCCAGGCTGTTGTTATGATCAAATGGGATGTCATGCATGTTAGAACACAGAATATTCTAGTGTAGCATGCAAACTCAGGAAAAATAGTAGTAAGTTCTCCCCTTCAGCAGTGCTGGTAGGGTCTATTGGAAACTGAGAGGGCCCTGAAATGAGGTTCCCAGAGGATCTCTGACCAAGAAGAAAGGGACAGAGCGTGCAGGTCTTGCAGCCCTGTGGTTCACAGCTGAGAAGTTCCATTGCTGACATCCCCACCATCCCAACCTACTCACTCACTTTGTGCAAAGCCACAGCCAAGGTAGAGCAGAAGTACGCTGGAACTTTGGATGCCATGGCATAGGGACAGGACACCCTATAATACCCCACTCAGGCTGAATTAACATCTGGTACGGTCAGTTTCCTTGCTAAAATCAGACTCTCAGCTAAGTGCATGTCCCTAACTGACTGAACTAGAAAGAGATGTAGCATCAAGGGACAGAAAGCAGCCTTGGCTGACAAGTTTCCCCAGCAAGGAGCAATTAAAGACAAAGTACAAATCGCTCCCCATGAGGGAAGATGTCACACAAACTGGACGGTACAGAAGCATGGTCACAAAGAGTGATGGGCTGGTCTTACTACCCACTCACAGATTTGTAAAGACTGCGGTTTAGACTTGTACATCATGCTTAAGAAACCAAACAGTAAAACAGCTAAGGACAGAGTCTCAAGAGTTAAGACAAAGTATCTGAACCAATGCACTTGTGTTGCTGCGGAGTCCTTGATATGGAAATGTAGAGGAGCAACCAGGAGTAAGGCAAGCTCTGAGTGGTGGAAGAATATAATGAAAATTGTTACCACCAATGGACAGCCTATGTGCTGGGCTCTTTAAAACACTAATCTATATGACCCACAATACGTTTGTGAAATAGGTGACAATAGCCCTGCTTTACAGCCATGAGACTCAGAGATAGGTATTTGCCCCAAATGACATGGCTGATGAAGGGCAGTCTGTCTCTTTCACTGCAGTAGGGCCAGTGTCTAGGCCCTCCAGTAGTCCATGCCTATACATAAAGTAGAAGTGCTGTGTTCATGTACAAAAGCCACACCAAACTGTATCTTCACATGCAAAGTCCTTCACACCTAACAGGATTTCTCTCTGATGGACTCATCTCTGCCCAATCAGGAGTCACCTTGCACCTCTGTTCGAGCTCAGGTGTTAGTGCTTCTGCATCTCTGCTAATCATGTTTCTCAGCCTATAGTGCCTTCCTCACCTCTCCAAGTCATTTAAATGATACAGCTTCCCCCAGACCTACATTGAAACCCATTTCAGACCTTCCCTGGGCACTCTGGTACTCACTGATAAATAGAATCGTACTTGATAAATTAGAATCCTTGCATTGCCTGCTAATGATGAAGCTTACAATAGGGTCTAAAGTATTTGTCTTGATTAGAAAACAAGAGCATTCTACCCCTACGTAATGCACTCGTTACATTAAGCTCTTCCATAATACCTGAGCTACAAGCCAGGTCCCTGTGAATAAATCTGAAGGTTAGACAATCCCCACTCACAGAAGTATTTTCTTCTCTCCCTCTTCCATTTTATTCCAGGTGACTCTGTTCTCAACTTCCTGATAAGGTCTGTCCTTACATTCTGTTATAAATGTCACATCCCTCTGCACTGTGACAACGAACTGAAGGCATGGGGTAACACAGACATGTGCCCTGCAGCAGCCGAGGGCCTCTTGACATGATTTCTTTCCTGTAGAGAAATGGAAGGTTCGTTGCATAGCCTTTAGTCTCTCTTGTTTTTAAACATCTTTAATTTTCTGTGGGTCTACATATACACTATTTCATTAAACTCATCAGATCAACTTTTAAGACTAAATCATGCATTGGTATGTGACTAGGCCACTGGGCACTGCTGTTCTGTTTCAAGTCACTGGAGAATGTCTGAAGTTAAGGACCACGGAAAACATTCTTTGCACCATGTAAGCAGACAAAATGGAACAATGGAGAAGCCATTGACAGTCCCTTGAGAAGAGTGATTTTGACCACAAACTCCAGTAAAGCTTTTCAACTTTGTATCTCTACATGGAGCTACTTACTCACAACAACCAAAAGACAAATATATATTTATTCTCCACCCCAGTTTAATCTTCTGACAATAGATAATAAGGAAACTAGCTTTTTCTCTTTAGCTCTCAGGTTGGTATATCTTTTAGATAAAATTTTTGGGCTAATCATATTATGTGACATTCTGGGGTCTCCACAGAATCACACATACTATTATGTCTGCCCCCCTTCCCCTTCCATACTTCAGACAATCAGTGACTTGTTATTTCTCCCTCCACTAAACCATTGGTTCCACTCCTCTCTCTCTCTCTCGACACTCAGTTTTGTGATCTCAGAATAAAAAAAAAGATTTGGTCTTCTCAACAAACATCAAACACCTTATGAGCAAGAAATTAGGCTTTTTAGAATCATGAAATAACTCCTAACTACTGAATGCTTAATAAATGTTCATATCCTCATTAAATTAAATGTTGGCCCCAAGTGGCAGTATACAAGGCAGTGCTTAAGGTCACAGACTTTGGAATCTCTCTCCTTAGAATTTGATCCCTGATCCATCCTTACAGACTATGTAACATTAGGCAAAACGTTTAACTTGTCTCAGTCTAAGGTCTTCCATACAATGTAGGTAACAAGCCTTACCTTACAGAATTTTAAGAAATAATGCTACCACAGTTCTTGGCACTTAATCTAATGGTAGCTAATGAGTAAATGAGCACTTGATATATGGTAACTAGCACTATCAATTTTGTTATTTCCTGCAAAAACAAAACCAAACAAAAAGCAAGAACTAAATCAACAGACAGTATAGTGTGGCATGGAGTCATTAGAAAGGAAAGATTCTTTCTGAGGATAAGCCCTAAGAGGATTCTCAGCTCAAGCAGAAGGGCTGAAACTAATGACAGACTTTGGATTTAATAGGCCTCCAAATTATATAAATAAATAATAAATAAATAAATCCTGATATATATAATAAAATCATGATATATTCTATCACTACGTATATTATTCGTGTGCCAATATATCACATATACATAATTCAGATAGTGGCTATTTCTTTTTTTCTCTCTCCCTCCTGCCCCCTCCATATCTTTGCAGATTTAGGATTCATTACCATTAACATCTTTTGCCATCGCAGTATACCACTGACCAAACTCCAACAGTGATTTGAAAGCACAAATGTGGCAGCAGATGGTCCTCTTTGCTTCCAAAGTTAGAAGAACCTAATATTTGGTGTGACCAGGGCCACATCTGCATCTATGTTCTTGCTAACAGGGGTCAATAAACTAGCTCTGCCTGCTGAGCTGCAGCTGACATCCAACCTGGAGCTCAGAGTCACAACTGCTACATACCATGGATGCCACCATTTTCATGCTTTATATTTTGTTAACAGTGGTCAAGATCTGCCAATGTTAAAGAAACTCAGCACCAGGAATTACAAATGAGAACTGAGTGTCAGACTTGCAAAGCAAGAGTCAGAAAATGTCTCAGTTCTTGAGCTCAAAATAAAAGCCAAAAAAAGGGATGCAGCTAAGATAGAAACCCATTGTAGAATTTGACAAGTAATCGAATTTTTTAAATGCTTTGTGATTCAACACAATCAAACAAAATATATCTGCAAGCCCAGTCTCACCAAAGTCCTCCAGTTCACACCTGATGATCTGTAGTCTCATTTGTGAGGGTTTGAGTGCGAAAAGATGATTGAAACATAACGCACACAGTAACAGAAAAAATCCAGGGAGACTGATGTTTAACTAGCAAAATCCTCAGTCCCTACCTCCCTTTGAATAAAGCCATTTATTCATCTTGAGTATGCAAGCAGGCCAACCAGAAAAAGAGAGATGGAGTTTAGTTTTCTCATGAAAGTGAACTTTCTGTACTTTTATTCAGCTAGAAAGGCTGATCAGGAACAGGGTTTAATGTATCCACGCATCCTATAAAAAAAAATGCCAGCCCAACAACTTCCTGTATTTAAGATACTACAAAATCAGAGTCTCTCACAAGGGATAAACCTTACTGGATCTGGCTTTACCATCCTCACAGAATCTACTAAACTTTCATCTAATTAATGAAGGAAGAATTTGACACAGACAGATGGGGCAGAGAAGACACCAACTTGCAATTACTGTATGGGCCGTAGGTTTTGTAAGCATGATTTGTCAATAAGTAGTGAAAAACAAATTTCTTGTTGCCATCTGATCCTCAGTCACAACTGAATATCAAATTCTTAGAGCCATGTTGGCAGATGTGTGCCTCTACCCTCCTTTCCTGGTACATAGCATTCGTCACTAACTGATGTCATTCTATTCTCTCCCTTTCCCGTGCAACAGAGATGAGTATCAGAATTTATCAGAAGGCAGAGCTTCAGAAAGTGCACCAGTCATTGAGGACTAGCTCTGGAGGTGACCCAAGTCTCTCCTTTTACATAAAGCCAACTTAAGATACATTGATCAGCTGCATGAAAATCTTAGAAACAAAACAAATCCATGTGCATCTTTAAGTATCCGCTAGACTTTTAGTCTCCACCATGGAGGACAAAGGAGCATGAGAATAAGCTTACCACCAAAATGCTTAGGGAAGGCTGGAAGATGTGGAATGGAAGGAAAATTCTCATATCAGAATTAGAATGAAGCGTTTTGTTACCCCAATAAATGCATAAGCGCCTATGATAGAAACTTGACTCAAATGACATTTTTCCTTCTGTTTTCCAGGAATGGCACTATTAAGGCCCTCTAGACAATAAGTCTTTTAAAGACAGAGGCTGTGTATTTCTGACATGATAAGCAAAGCATTCCTAGTATTTGGCAAAGTGCCTGGCACAAAGCAGAGGTTAGATATATGCACACTTTCATTTCCTGAATTTTCTTATGTACTAAACAGACCAGAGAACACCTACACTTACCAACCCCACAAAATCTACATTTCCAGAGAACACCTACATTTTCTCCTCTCCTAAAATATTTGATGAAGGCACCAACCTGTGACTAGAATGAATGTTACATGTCACAAAGCAGAGGAAAGAAGCTCAGATGAGTAGGTGGCACTTGATTATGAAAAGCTCTAAATATGCATACATTATACAACTGGGGAAAATGGGGAAACGATTAGGGTAGAAAGAAAACCTTTAGCAGCTTAATTAGAAAAGTGACAAAATGTAAAAGGTACCTTCCCAAATTACTAGCAATCTACTATTATTTTTAGTACAAGGACTAGAATCATCTCAGGTTTCTTTAAAAACTCTTCAATGGTTTTCCATCAAATATAGTACGAAATGCAGACTTTCACATGTTATATATAAGATCCTTTCTGATTTAGTCCCCACTATTTCACTGTGTGTCACCAGCCTTATCGAAGTTCCACATTTCTTCCAACTAACCATCCCAGAAATAAATCCTACATGAGTATTCCAAATAACTACAACTGGACATTTGAGTCATAGTTTAAGTATCATCCTTTTTGTGACGCCTTCTCCAATATTCTTAACATTGCTACTTCCACCCTCTCAGCTCCCAGGGCTCCATGTTCTAACTGTTATCATCGTATTTAGCAAATTGTGCTGTAATTGTCCACATCTCCCAAGAGACTGACATCTTCTCAAATGGATTAAAGTATGCTTTTGCTCTCTGTGTCTCCCAGTACCTGTCATAAAGTGTGTTTATAGGAGGAAGTAAAAGAATGGAGAGGAAAAGGGGTAGGAAAGATCACAAACTTTTTCCTACTGCCTTTAAGTCACTACAATCCAGAAAAAAATCTCTATATTCATTTTGCCTGACAATAAGTGATGTGATGAGAAGGTAGAAAGCCAAAGTATCTCAGACAGCTACAAGACATGTGATGGAACCACTGAATATTTAGCTGAGTTATCCCCAGTGTGCATGCTTGGGAAATGTGCTTCAATTTTTAAGACTATCTTTATGGAAAGCATATCCCAGAGTGGCAGCTGTCATTAGTCTATGTGCCTTGGCAGACACTAAGAGAGGAAGTACAACATGCAATTACAAATTTTAGCAAGGTTCTCTAAGAGATTGACTGACAAAGTTCGGTACCAACTCTGCCTCCCACTTAGAAGCATGCAAGGGGGTTATTGTACATGTTTTTATATGACAATGTAACTTGCACTTGCCATAGAAAATACATGGATATATTGAAACGCTGCCTCAGAGCCATTATCCTCTGCACCCAGAGTCAAAAAGCAAGAATGGGTCTCTAACAACGAAGGCTTTGGCAATAACTAGTAAGTTCTGGCTGCCAGCAATTACACTGAAAAAAGATGACAATAGGCAGGCCAAACAGCTTTTGAACAAAAACGTTATAGAAAAGGCCCAAATAGGAGAAAATACTATAAAAAAGATTCAATAGAACAGACCCTGCAAGAAATCGCACTGTTGACTGGAAACAATAGTAGCATATGAGACAAGCAAGTATTCTAAGCAGTCCAGGAGACAGAAAGTGTAAGTTCAAAGCTATGGATAATGACAGATTACACCAAGAGGTGCTGACCTGTCGGTAAGTTCCATGAAAACTCTCTGAGGTTGAGAAGACAAGTCTACACAGGGTCATCCCTTGATAATGTGAAGCCCACTCATTGATCCAAAATACACATGAACCAGAGATGTATGGCTTTCTGATGCCTGAGCAAATTCCAAAGGAGGTCTGTCTGCTTGTCAGAAGCAATTACAAACTGTTTCATGCCCGGCCTGCTAAGCAGCTCTGCTTCAAGCTTAATGAAGGTTCTAATCAGATGACTTTCCAAGTGGTCCAAAGAACCCCTCTGCAATCAACAGAAGAGGTAGGGAAAGCGATAGGAAGAATACACCAGTTAATAACAGAATCATTTCCAACTGGGTGCAAAGACACCAAATAAGAGTTGGATTCAAACTGACAATAACACAGATAGAAATGCTATGACCCAATTTAACTTTTTCTGATAAAGTTTTTTTTTACTCTTTGTTAACTTCACAATAAAGAATCATGCAACAAAGTACCCTCACTTTCTTAGGGGTCCCTTTTCCAGGTGATGGCTCTTAGCCCCAATGCTTACAGCTATGACTTTACACACTAACTTTAGTAAATCTGCAGAGACCTAGATAACCACTAGATGTCTCTTATGCCATGGAAAACCGACCTGTAATGAATTTCACTACCAGTTACACAAATCATGTTTAAAGATAGCTTTTCTAAACCATAGATCTTAGGTGCCAACTGTAATTCCTATGATGACTCATACCTTTGCCTTCTTCATTGTGCCCATTTCTATAGTATTTCAATATTCTTATCATAAGATACTACATTTCAGGCAGGGTATAGGAAACTTGCAAATTTAATTTCTTTAAATACTTACATAAACAAAAGTAGAAACAAGACAGAGGAGGTAGAGAAGATTATGGAAGGAAAAGGAATATAACATGAAAAGGTTCAAAATTTATTATCCCTTTAGGAATCAAATCAGTTTTAATATAAATGAAGAAATGTATTGACCCAGCTTGAATTTAAATTCTCTATACACTGGGATCTTGAACTAATGGATTCAAAGAAAGTGGGTGTGGCAAATATTTAATTTCATATGTCAAATTTAACCAAATAAATGTGGATTACGGCTGGGACACAATATGGGAAAGACTGATGTTCTGGGATCAATGAAAAAGTCTGTTCTCAGTGTGGAAATGGGGACCACTGGCTTCCACAACCTACATTTTCAGAACCTCAGTTAAGCCTCTAGCTTTAACGTTCCTAGACTTCAGATGGTTGGGAGTGGCAGTGATTCTGGTGGAGGTAGTTTTAGAAGAAGTACAGATATTAATAGCTAACTTTAATAGAGAAATTCCCACAGGTCAACTATTGTTCTCAGCATTTCACATACAGTAACTGTTTAATTCTGAAGGGAAAACTATTCAAACCAAGACAAGAAACTATTTTTGACAGTAGTTGCAGGTACTCTCAATGACTCACTGGACAACAGATGTAACGGGTGGACAGTCACCGCATACCATACTTGTTGATCAACATAACAACCTCAAACAGAAGAAGCAGCATAAAATATGACTCACAGCATATTTGTTGAAGCCAAATTATCTGGGTTCAAACAGTTGTTCTGCTTCTTGTCACCGGGTAACCAGGACAGGTTGCCTAAACTCCTTGCACCTGTTTCCTCATCTTTGAATAACAATAGTGTACCACATCCCAGCATTGTTGTGAGGGTTAGAAGATTAAGGATCTCTAACATCCTTAGACTATCGCTGGAACATGACATAGGTTGATTACTATTATCTACATTTAACAGATGAAAAAACTGAGAAGCTAAGATATTTTAGTATCTGCCCAAGGTTATGCTGCTATTAGTTTAGACTTTGAATGAAAATGGGGTGATAGGGCGCAAGGCCTGTGTATTCGACGATTACTACTATCTTTTGACTGAAAATAAATGGAGGTTTCTTTAGGATCCCTCTTTGATCAAACTTCCCCAGTCAGCTGAATTATAAAAGAAGTCACTAGGAAAGTTCATCTCTCCTGGTTGCGCTCAGGGTAGCAGGTGAGCATCAAGCAGGCATAAATGAAGCATGCTCAGGAATGCTTGTCAAAGCCCTGAGAAGGAATTTCATAGGCTCACGTCCTTCTTAGGCTGTAAGACAGAGAAATGGAAATGTGGTAGGAGAACCAGGAGGTGACTGTCCCAACTTCAGCTGCTGAAGTTCTTCTCTAATTTAAAAATCGGTTCAGTCCCTGCTCTGCCCTTGCATTGGGTGTCCATGCAGGAGTCCATTTACTCTCTTGACACCATCTCAAGGCCCCTGCCAGTGATCACGTAGATCCTTTGTGACTCCCCTGATGAAACAGATGACAAAAATTACTAATGGACACAGGACAGTCAATACCAGGCCAGCTGAACACACCTGTTCCCCCAGAACAGGACCACTCTCCACATACAACAGCCAGATGCAGGAACTGACTGCTGCTGATTCCTTCCCCAGAACTCAGAAGCTTGGCCAGTGACTTCTCAGTTCCTCAATAAGTATAATTAATGGTTTATTTCCATAATGAGAACTGGGAAGGTTGCCATATACATCTGCTCACTGGCATTAGATTGACCTAAATCAGACCCTTCCTGACAGCAGCCCCTGGCTTCCTTTAAATGGCCCATCAATTTGGAAGTTGTGTTCTCATGAGGTAAATCTGTAAGCAAACCATGGTCCCAGAAGATCAAGAACTTTGAGTCTGCAAGTGAAAAAGACATCTGTCTCTGTATTAGGCCAAATAGTGGTCCCCAAACACAAGAAACCCAAATTGCTGAAACCTATAAATGTTCTCTGATTCTGAAAAATGTCTTTGCAGATATGATTAAGGATCCTGAGATGAGGTCGTTCTATATTCCCAAGACAGAACCTAAATGCAATCTCCTATATTCTGATAAAAAGGAAGTAAAGGAAGATGGGTTATGCAGAGAAGATAATTTGAAGGCATAGACAGAAACTGAAAGAATGCAGCCATAAGCCAAGGAATGCTGGACGCTAACAACAGACTCTCCCCTAAGCCTCCACAGGAAACACGATCCCACCAACACCTTGATTTTAACCCAGTGAAAATGATTTTGTACTTCTGACCTCCACTACTGTAAGAGAACAAATCCTTATTCTTTAAAGCCAACAAATTTGTTTGCAAAAGCTACAACATACGGTCTCTCTCTGCTCATTTCCTAATCCCTGCTAAAATTTCATTTGCAAAAACCAACCAGGACGAAGAGTGGCTCATTTGAAGATTGTTATCCATGGACCGTTCAGGTGGAGAAAGAACAAAATTAGAATGAAACATTCTCCAGATCAACATTAGTAACCTAGTCTTAGATCACAATTGGTCGCTGCAGTACAAATTATCAGCAAAACTTAGCAACCAAGTTGGTTACCTTATAGTTTTGTCAAGTACATGCTCATGTAGTAGAGTAGCTGCCTGACTCATAACTCTCCACAACCAGAATTCACCCTACAGCAATAATTAAAACACAAGAATTAAACAAAGCATGAATTATGTAGAATTCATTGCAATAGTGGCTAATTTTTTATATGATCTTTTCCTTTAAGAACTTAGAATGTTCTGAGGTTGATAGACTTACATGTCATTATTCTCATTATTCATTCACTGACTGTTTACTGAACAACTACTATGTACAAAGGACTATGCTAGCATACAAACGTGATGCATACAAAGAGAGAACAGAATCATTGGTTCTTCCTTCCAAAAACTTACTCTGCTGAAGGAACTATATCTACATACATTTAGTCCGTTATTCACATATTCATTACCAATATGAATTTTATCAATTTATCCAATATCATGATCCTGGAAGTAAAAAGATGAAAAAACATACGAATCAAAATTTAGCAATTTTTTCATGGTAAAGATTTTTAAAAGTACTTTCAAACGTCTATAAAAACAGGCCTGTGCTATTTATTCAAGCTATGGGTAAAGAGAAAAAGGGGCAATAAAAATGGCTTCTGTCTTTGTTACTTTTTTCTCCTTGCTGGGACAAAATACCTGACGCCCAAAGTGAAGGAAGGAGAGGTTTATTTCTTACAGTTTTGGGGCTTTTAGTCCATGTTTAGCTGGCGCCAAGGCAGGGTGGCGTGGCTGAGGTGCTGCAGTTCATGGCGGCCGCAAGCGGCAAACGCAAACCGCACCAAAGAGGGAAAAATACACGCCCCTATTCGGACCTTACATTGTATGTCGGCTCCACCCCTGGGCGGGTGCAGAACTCAC
>RJWT010042838.1:0-12068 GCA_004365215.1 Cuniculus paca | reverse complement strand
TTTGTATTTGTTTTATGCTCTTCAAAATAAAAAAAAATGTGGTATTTTTATACAATGGACTATTACTCAGCTAAAAAGAAGGATAAATTTGAGCCTTTTATAGATAAATAGATGCAACTAGAGACCATACTCGTAAGTGAAACAAATCAGACTCGCATGTGTAAATATCATATTGTCTCCCTAGTGTAAATAAAAAAAAAACAGTAAATAAGACCCAAAATGTACAATAGATATTGTGAAAGTGAAAGGGAAAGAAAATGATCAAAAAAAGAACAAATGGGATAGGGGAAAGAAGAAAAATAAAGAAGGGAACATATTATATATATACAAATGTATACATATATATGTGTGTTTGTAAATATATAAAAGGTAACTTTACTACTAATCTGTTAGTTCATTGAAAAGAACAATTTGTGTTTTCATTGTCTGATTGATCATTTTTTATGCCTAAATCTTGTAATCTGAACATCTTCTTTCAATCTAACAATATGCAATAAATAACTAGTGTTAATTGCCTATTTTCTGGAAATTATTGTTTTTATCATTTTTTGTTTTGTTTTTAAAATTAAAAAATTATTTGAAATAATTATTTAAATATATAGTAGAATTCAACTGTTAAGCCATTTGGTCTTGGACTTTTCTTTTTTTAAATTAATTCCATATTGTTTGTTCTTCATCTGTTCCACCTTTCTATTTCTCCTTGATTCACCTTTGGTATGTTAAATGATCCTAAGGATTTATCCATTTCAGTTTGAGCCCTTATAATATGCCATTATCTCAAAATGAATTAAATACAAATTTAATATCAGAAGCCATTAAAAGCTTAAAAGTGAGAGAGATTCTTTGCCATTGATTTCAGCAATGATTTCTTGGATACAACACCAAAAGCACAGTGAACAAAATCGAACGTAGGCAAACAGGATTGTATCAAACTAAAAGGCTTTTGCACAGGAAGAAAACAATCAAAGAAATGAAAAGACAAACTACAGAATGGAAAAACATCTCTACCTTTCTTCCATTTTTTTTAAAAATTCTGAATCATTTCTATCCTTTTTTGTTTTGATTTATAAATAAAAAAGAAAAATATATTTACAAATCATCTACAGTATGTGATAGTTTTTTTCTAATGTATGAAGGGAACTCATAAAATTCAATATCAAAAACCCATATCAACCAAATAAGAAATGGGCAAAGGAAATAAATAGGTATCTTCCCTAAGAAGACATTCAAATGATCAAGAATATGAAAATATGTTGAACCTTACCAGTCACCAGAAAAATACAAATCAAATCCAGTATATCATTCTATTAGCATGACATCATAAAACAAAAAGTGTTGAGCAGGAAGTAGAGAAAAGCAAACTTTTGCATATAGTGCTGTGGTACAGATGCTATGTGTAAAATGGTACAGATGCTATGGAAAATAGTGAAAGAGTTTGTCAGACTAACTAAAAATATAACTTCCGTGTGGTTCAGAAATCCTGCTTCTGGATATTTATCTAAAAACTTGTAATCGGAATCCTAAAATGATATTTAAACTTCTATGTTTACTGTAACATTATTTGCAAAAGTCAAGACTTGGAAAAAAACTAAATGTCCATCAACATAAAAGTGTTCAAAAATATAAAATAACTACACAGTGAAATGTAACCCACTCCTAAAGAAGATAGAAATTCTGGCATTTGCAACCTCATCGATGAACCTGCATGACATTATGCTAAGTGAAAAAAATCCACAGGCATATACTACTACATAATACCATAATATTGTTATGACTTGGGTCTAGATGTTCCCCCAAAGTCTCATGAAATTTTAGATGGGACTTTTTCAGAGGTGACTGGATCTAGATAATGTGATGCTGGGTTTAAGGATGTGTGATTACTAAATCAGTCACTGATAGATTTGGCAGGGTTCTGGGTAGAATTAAGAGTGCCCCAACCTGAGTGGATAAAATATAAGGAACAGAAAGAGGGCTAATATGATCGCTGGTCACTTACTTGCTGCTTCCTGCCTGCCATGAACTGCTTCTCCTCTGCCTTGCCACCCTACCTTGGAGTCAGCCAATCATGAACTGAAAGCTCTACAAATTGTAAACTAAATAAACCTTTCCTCCTTTAACTTTAAGTGCCATGCATTCCATCTCAGCAATGAGAGAAAAGTAACTAAAGCCACTTTTATAAGGGAGCCAAAATAGCAAAACTCTTAGAAGCAGAGAATAGAAGGATATATTCATCTCCAAACTAACCAAGTTATGGAAAGAAATATGCAGATGTATTTTATGTCAATGATACCTCAATAAAGTGATACTTAAGGAATAAAATAGAGGCTGCCAAAACTGAAAGATGAATAAGTGAAAATTGCAAAAGTAATTGATTAAAAATAGAAGAACAGTAGAGAAAAAGCAATGAAATCTAAAACTATTTTTAAACAGAAAGATAATAGATAAATCTCTACCGGGACTGACCAACCTATATGACAAAGATAGAAAAAAAAATGTACAAATAAGGAATACAGTTTCTGTTCACCAGGAATAAAAGGATAACATCACTATGGATATAGGCTTTTGAAAGTCAACAAAGGAGTATTGAAACTGCCCCATGTTCATAAATTCAACAATGTAAATTAAATACATAAAGGCCTCAAAAATTAGAAATTATGATATTACATTCAATAACCAATGGATGTGTAAGACCCAAGGTCTGATCCTGAGCATTGTAAAAGCAAACAAGAAATAGCAAAGACACAATCTCGCTAATCTAACATCTGTTATAAAGAGTTTGAGTATCTAGGAAGAAAACAGTCCTGGCCTGCTTTGAGTTATAAAATACCTCCGCTTGACTGAGCAATTACTGGTCAACAGTTCCAATGTTTCAGAAAGATAAGAGAACTGAGCTTTGAAATTTATTCCACAATACTCATATATAACCTAGTGTATATTTCAAGACAACTAAGATAATAAATTGAAATATATAATCACAAAATTTTTAAGTGAGGTGACAATTATATATGACAATTAGATTGATTGAATGATTTCTCATTGTATGTATGTATCAAAACATTACATTGTACTCGGATGAAATATGATTTTCCAGTCAAAATAATATTAATACATTCTAAGAAAAATACATCCTAGCTTTCAGATAGAAGTTATGGAAACTGCCCTGAGATCTGAGAGATGGCATAGAATAGATTAACATTTGGAAATGAAATCCTTCATTGTATGAATGCACTAGCTTATGTAAGATTTACAGAACATGACTACATGTAAGAAAGAGGTGGGGTATTTGGGTTTATGCAACCTTCACACACACCTATTAATTTAAGAAACTGTTCCCATTTTTGTGATTGTAAAAAAATTCCAGTGTAGATTTACCAGAGCTTTTTGAACAATCCTTAGTCACTTTATTTATTTGAAAGATAGCTTCTTGAAATTAAAAGTAATACAGTATTGAAGAAATAAAAAATGACAAATAGAAGTTACATACTTTAAACAATCACCAATACAATGTGTAAATAGGGATAAGGGAGCACAGGATGGGAAAAGAAATCTTGTTCGTACATACTTAAGTTACAAGTAGATGTATACAGGCTTTGGAGAAGAAGTGATTGCGATGAACAGAAAATCCAGATTCTTTTGGTGTGTATGGCATGAAGCATAACAGAACTTGAATGGGAATTTTGCTATACGTGTAAGTAATCAAGATGCAGATGTCAAATATATTCTTACCACATACAAGCAAAAAGGCTAGGGTCTCTTTACATGGAATAAAATTGTAAAGACATTTCTAAGAGTCCTTACCAAATAGTTACCTAAAATGTAGTCCAGAAAATTTAATCAAGCTGTTGTACATCACTACAGGAGTCATATATTTATTCCTAGAGAAATGCAAACTTTCCCAGACACTGGGGAATATATACATAAGTGAGGATTGAGTAAAAGAGATTTTGGAGATAGTTCTTATATAAGCTTTCTGTACTTCAACACAACTGAGTATTTTCTTTCATTCCTAGAGTGCATATGTAAAAAAGTCACAACACTTTGGACATCTTTTTTCAAGAATAAAAAAATCTAAGCATATGCATTTTATTATATATAGCCCAAGTGCATAGAATCAATGAGGATGTGGGGAAAGGAGAGGAAAGGTTTATATGAGTTACATTCCAATAAAGATACAACCATATTTCACCAGGCAGTTTGTTACCTTTCTTCATATAGTAACTTTTTGGTAGATTTTAATTTATACTTGGTAACATCAAAATCATTATCCCTAAAATATGTAGCACATATTTTAAAATTTCCTCCAAAGGTAGCTATTTGATCTAGGAGCAATTATAGTTTACTTGTCTAATAATTTACCATTTTGCATAGCCTAAAATGATAAAAAAAAAAGTCCACATGTGAATCATGTTCTAATGTTCTATTTTTAAGTACAAGCCACCAAGTTACTTAGTCCATAATTAACACAGCAGACCTCCCTCCCTTATCTGTAGTTTTGCCTTCTACAGTTTTATTTACTTGTGGTAAATGGTCCAAACATTTAAGAGAAAAATTCCAGAAATAAACTCTTCATCAGTTTTAAATTGTGTTCTATTCCAAGTGGCAGGATGATCTCTTATGTCATCTCTCCACATCCTACCTCACAAAGGAATCATTCCTTTGTCACCGTATGCATACAGTATGTACTACCTGCACAGCAGGCATTTAGTAGTCATCTTGGTTATCAGATCAACCAAAAGTGTTACAGTACTTGTGTTCAAGTAATCCTTATTTTACTAAATAAAGGCAAAAGCACAAGAAAAGTGATGCTTGTCTGGGGGGATCTCCTTCTGAGGGTGGTAGCCATTGTTGATTCCCTATAGTCTCATTTTGAAGTCCTACATTGTTCATTGTTTTGTTGGGTTGGGTTTTATTGTCTTTTGCTTTGTTTGATTATATTATATCCAATGGCATGAGCACCTATTTCAAAGACAATAAGATATATATCATATCCATTTTGAATTTACTATTGTCTTGTTTTGAAGTCCTTTATTGCATCCATTGTTTTGTTTTTATTGTTTCTATTCTATTCTGTTATGTTTGATTTTTACTATGTCTGAAGGTATCTGAAGGTATTTTGAAGACAACAAAAGGCATTATGGTAACTATTGTTGATTTCATAATGTTGTGAAGTCCTGTAACACTTACTCTGGTTTGTTCTGACTGGTTTTATTCTGTTTTATTTTCCTTGGTTTTATCCTCTTTAAAATGAAAAAAAATAAAAAAAAAACAAGAAAGAATAGTGATGCTTGAAACTTTATTTCAGTGTACTGCTATAATTGTTCTATTTTGTTGTTAGTTATTGTTATCTCCTAATGTGCTTATAAGTTAAAATTTATCACAGGTCTCCATGTATAGGAAGAATCATAGTATGCATACATACAAACACACACACACACACTCATTTTTTTACTATAGTATCTGAGGTTTTGGACTTCCACTGGGAAACCATATTCTTTGAACATATTCTTTGCATATAACAAAGGCTTCTTGAGCCAGGTGTGGTGGCACCTGTATTCCCAGCACTTGGGAGGCTGAGTCAGGAGGATCATCCTGGGGCCAGTTTGGGCTACAGAGTTCAAGGTCAGCCTGAACTACAGAGTGAGACTCAGTCTCAAAAAAAGGAGGGGGGTTTCTCTATGTGTTAATATTGTATACAGCATTTCATATCACCATATTTTTAACATTTTTGAGTTAGAAAGTTCTTTAACTTGATTGCATTTTTTCACTATGCTGTTTTCAGAGATTTAACTTTTATACACAGCCAATTCTTTTCAAAATTTCAGTATTTATGCTTCACAAAAAATGCAACAATATGTTCATTAAGTTGGCACTGTATTCATATAGCTATTTTGAGCACCATTAGAAATTTGAGATAAGCAAAATCAAGATCTTTATAAATAACATCATATGCTATATGTTTTTATCAATACCTCATTGTGAATATAATCAGTATGCACTGTAATACATATAAAAAGTCATAAGAAAGAAATTCAACAGTAGTAAAAATCATAAAATTAAAATTTCTGAGTACTTCATTTTAAACTCACCAATACCAAGCCTCTGTTAATAAACAACTTATTCAGTAATAATAATAAAAAATAACAACCAATAAACTAAACACATATTCTGATCGTTTTATAAGACAGTGACGGTGCTGGGCTGCTTGACCTATTTCCACCAATGGCTCTGGTCAGTTTAGTGCTTGCTACCCTGGGCTGTCTGAGCATCACTTCTATGACTAAAGCCTTTCTAATTTAGCACTGCAATGCTCAAGCTATGCCATTCTTTGACAACCCCTTTCTTTCAAAGGAAAAATGCCACTACAGAGTTTTATTTTACAAAAGAAAGAATCAAGATTCAAAAGTTAATGAGAATTTTAGGGGACTACTAACCATTACATAGGTTAGGAATTAATGTTGACATTTTTGTATACTCTGTTTATAAGCATATGTTTTAATGGTTTGTCTGATAAATGGTGATTTTTAAAATATGTTTACAAATTTTCTGTTTGACGGTTTATGTGAACAGATGGCAATTTTTACATTTAACACTCTATTACTTTAGCATTAAGAATATTTATTAGAAGCATTTGACATTTTAAATTATACTAAACTTGCTTTCTTTCCCCTTGGCATTTGACTCTAGAATTTTTCCATTGTCAATTTGTTGACTTCTGAACTAAGCTACATTATTGTATTGAATGTAAGAGACGCTAATAAAGAAAAATAAATTCAAATGAGAAAGTTAATTGTTAAATACAATTGTGTGAAAATTAGACCATATATTGATATTGTTTTCTTTGTGAAAAATATGGTGAATAAATTAAAAATGAAATTCTGTAACATTTGTCATATCAAAAATTGCATTTATATTATACCTATATAACTATATACTGTAATTTGTTATGTCATGACACATGATAAAAATACAGCTCTAACATTTTTCTTGTATATATTCTTCACAGTTTCTCCATATATTTTCCCATATTCTTTCAAAGGTATCATTTTTGAAGCCAAGTGTTTCTTTCATTACAAGAAAATTCTCTAGTCTCCTAAAATTTTATGTTTTTCCTTTTTGTGCCATTTTTAAAATTAGTACACATTTACATTATGCAAAATATGTACTGCAGACATGTACTAATAAAAATTAAGCAGTAGTAAAAATGATAAAACCAACATTTTTGACAAAATTAAAGTACTTAATTTTAAGGTCATCAATTCCAAGCCTCTGTTAATAAACAACTTATTCAGTAAAAATAATGGGTAGATAACAATAATCTAAACATATCTTCTGGTCATTTATCTTGAGGAATTGGTACATATTTTTATTGAATCTTAATCATTTTTACTCTCCCTTTTCAACTCTTACCCTCCTTCTTCCTCTTGCCCAACACTCCTTTTCTATCACCAAAGTCAACCTCCTTTTTTCCCATCATGAATCTCTTCTATTTGGCTCTCTAAATTATTTATATGTTGGGTTTCTCTCCATATTTAATCTTGTGTGTCTGATTAATTTCACTTAGCATTATAGTCTCAAGATCTATCCATTTTCCTAGAAATTACTCAAATTTATCCTTGACCATGGCTGAGCAGTACTTCATTGTGTACATTTATCGTATTTTCTTTAGCTTTTCAGCTATCAGTGGGTATATGCTACTTACATAATTTAGCTATATAAATTGTGCTGTACGTGCATGTATTGCTTCAATATGATGTCTTTAACTCTTATGAAGATACCCAAAAGAAGTATAGCTGGGTCAAGTGAAATTTCTATTATTAGCTTTTTGAGGAATCTAAATATTTCTGTAGTAGTTTAAGTTTTTCAAAATGGAAATTGTCAATTGTTTGTTGTTTTTTTCCAATCGTGTGACTCCATAATTTTTCTTAATATTTAAGACTAATTAAATACAACAAGAAGTTTCAATTTTTTAATGGGCTAATAAAGTTTGAAATAACCACTTTATCATTAAAAAAATCACAATTAATATATCATTTGTAAGGTAGCCAGTAATAAAAATCCAATTATAGTTTTTAGTATTACAAATAAAAATTTCTAAATAACCCCAGTTATGATTTTAGTATTTCAAATAAAGAATTTCTAAAGTACTGTTATTTTGAAAGTTGAATATATTTCAGTCTTTAATATACTTAAATATTATGGAGGATTAGAAGTAGGACAACTAAAATTAAAGTTCAGAAGAGAAATATTGTAATATTCAGATTTTGTATAAAGGTTTTATCTAATGTTAGCAATTTGTCATTTTGACTTCTATTTCTTCCTACCTGATAAACTCTTCTTTTAAATCTTATATTTTAGTAAAATATAAATTCCCAAATAATTTAAGAATAGTTATTTTAAAAGCTACAGAAAAATGTTGTAGGGAAAGTAGATTACAAAATTCCCAAAGACACAGTGAAGGCACAAATTGATAGGAATAATTTAAAGTTTAATGAAATAGGAATATTTAACTTTTGACTAGGTGTCAAAGCTTAAATTATATTGCACAGGTATTAATCTAGACTTTAAGAAAATAACTATTTTCAAAATAACTTTGCATACTCATACAAACGAGCCACATATCACTGAGTAATTTCTATCAAGATGGAAGACAAATATTATGTATTACCATCTACTAAAAAACTAATGCCCCAGTAATTCACGAGGAAGACACTCAGACCTTATCTGGCACTAAGAGGAAATGACAGCATAGTTTGTCAGCACAAAAATGTTGCTGTCTTTTGTTCATTATGCTTAAGTCACTATTATTGAATAGAACAGGATGATCTCTATTTTATTTACTTTAATTGAAGACTTCTAATATGCTGCTGGTTAATATTTAGTTTGAATGAAGCGCTTTATTAAAAATGCTAGATGTTTCCAGTTAGCATTGCCTGAATAGCTGAAAGGGAAATAATGGCACAAGCATAAAATAGCATAATAAATCAAAGGACACTCTTTTCCTTGGAAGCATTTCCAAGGTTAGTTTTCATCTTAATAGAATTGCTGATCTGTCAACTGATCAGTTGTAGATACGCTTGTGACCTGTCTCATTGAAGAGAATGATGCCAAAAATAATGAGAAATAACCCTTTGAGTCTTGTCTAAAAGTGTTTTGGTTTTGCTGCACATGCTTTGTGTGCATTGAAAAAACTCTTTTCTTCCACAGAGTAAAATTTCAATTGATTAAAAATAAAAGGACTTGGTTGGATCACATATCTAAGTGGCATGGAAAAACAAATCATTATAGTAAATATTATTTTCAGAACAAGCTTTCAATTGTAATGGGAAAACAACACTTGACTAGAAATATGTAGCTCTCTCGGAGACAATAAGATATTACCATTATTAGGAAGATTAGAAAACTGTAATCTAAAGAAAGAATGATCTTGATTTCCTATTCACACTAATACAAGAGCTCAGGATCACCTCTTCTTCCTCTGCAAAATACAAAATAGAGAAAGAATCTTTTCTTCAGCCTCATACATATTCTCGCCTATCATTTATCCTTTCGCTGATAACAAGATTTTGAAATCCCTCTGACACAGTGGCAGTTACGTGAAGGCTCTCAATGTCTAGAAAAGGTAACAGGTCTCTAAAAGAAGAGAAGAAATCTAGGCTCCACTGTACGTTAGCACTCCGAACAATGCGTTTAATCAAATGACAGGGGAAAAAAAAGATATTTCAAACGGTTCTGAATTTAATTGCACGAGGAGGAAGTCTCTACACTGCTCAACCTTTCCTGGAAGGGTCCTACCTGTCGGTCTCAGGCACTAAGAACCGTGCGGTGACTGCCCCCAGTGACTCTCGTCGGGCTGGACGCCCAAGGCTCACTGAAAATACTCCTATGTGATAACATCGCAGCTGAAGCTATTCGCCTGAACTTCTCCAGGAGGACACCAAGTGCATTCGTAGTAGGACTCCAGTGTCTAGCACGTAGCAAGCATTCCATAAAGTATTCCTTAAGCATTCCTTGCTGAATCACTGTGGGAATGCAGATTTCACTTTACCAGGTAAAAAATTCAAGTTTCTCTCATGATGGGGCTAAGCCAAATTTTCAGTATCATTTTAATTAAAGACAATACATAGAAGAACTATGATTCCTAACATTTCAAAGAGTAATTATTACAGTTTTAACTCCTCCACAGATCCCTACAGAGTAAAGCACACTCTGACACTGCATGATGATCTTTTCAATAAGAGGCTATCATTTAGAAGTCTAATCCAGGAAGGCTTTTAGAGAGGTATCCTGGTAGTGTTCAAGTGCAATAAAGAAATTCTGAATTTTAATTTGGGTATAGCACAAATGAATACTTAAGGTATCCATTAAGTTCCTTTACATCCATAGTTAGATTGTTTTAATCTTGGCTTTTAAAAAAGTATTCACTGAGAAGGTGCTAGAAAAGAACACATTTACTATACACGTCAAAAATCAAGGCAACACACCCACAAGTATACATATCCTGAAGGATCTCCAAAATATTATAATCTCTATAACTATCAGATTGAGAAAAATAGCTATGATGCACTTTTATTTTGACTCAGAGGAACAAAATAGAATGAATGAAATGGGACAGTGCAAATAGATCCCACTTTTTGTTTACCTCCCATTCTACTGCCATTCACAGACTTTCTAGACACTTATGTTCTACTCTTTGAATGGTATAATTTGTACCTGTATTGCAGGATTCAGATCAAATTTCATCATTGAACTTTCCAAAGTACAAATGCACAAAACTTTCTTCCAGGTGAGTGTGTGAGAAATGAAATTTGAAAACCGAGAAGAGATATTTCTTCTACAAATACAGAAACAAAATCAACACTATAAAAGTAAGTTGGAAGTTGTCTTACAGTAGCAAAATTTTGTTTACTCATACAAGATCAAGAATTAAAGCTAATATAAATGACATTATATCATATGTTTTTACAATAATATATGTATCTTATTTAAAATCATAGATATGATATAGCACTATAATAATAAAATTTTATTATTTTTTATATTTATTATTCTACTTTAATAGTACAAAAAATGGCTTTAGTTTTTTACTTATGCACAATTAATCTTTGGAAAAGAACACATTCATATTAATTAAATATTATCTATATTATAAAAGAAAGATGCTATTAACTGAAAAAACAAAAACACAAAAGTGAAAAAATTCATTTGCAATTCATCCAGTCGAATGCAGTTATGAAATAGTTCCTCATGATGTTGTGAAATAGTTCTATTTAATGTAACTCTATAAGCACTATTGTACTAGGTCTACTTTCATTGCTAGAAAGTTCCTAGAGAAAATTATTGTCTTAAACTTTATGCATAGAATATGTAAAGTAAAAAATATATAAAAGATGTTATCTTACTAAAATACAAATACTAAATATTGGTTGTTTTAAGTATACATACATATGCATATTATATCACATTTGAAGGGATAGACATGCCAGTTAACATGATAGTCTATAGTATACTATATATATGCATATGTATAGTTCAAAACAGTATGCAATGTTCATGTTTTATGACTGTATATATATATATATATATCTCTTAGTCATCATGTTTTGTGATATCAGTATCTTAGCATTTTCACTGGCTTATATGAGTTCATTAAATATCAAAACTATATAACCTTTCAGTGTTTTGTTTTTTTTTTTTTAAAAATATTCCCAAAGAAACTAGTTTCTACTTATTTACACCTTGTGGGCATTTGCATTTTAAGCTATGTGGTTAAAGTTTTAATATACAGGACTTTGATATCACTTGAAAGTATAAACTGTGTAGTCTATGGAGCTGGGATTCTGAAAATTTTCTTAATGTTGCACTTCTTTCAAAAGATTCAGGAAGTTTATAATTTATTGTCAAATGGGAAAAGAGTTCTGTGTTAGAAAGTCAATATTGCCAAAGCAGAAACTTACGATGTGTTACTATGTAGCAAGCACAGAGAAATTATTTTCAAAACGAGGCAGGCAGCTGTTGGTGTAGTTAGTGTCTATGTAGTATGGTTAGCTTTGAAAATGATGGTCTTGGAG
>RJWT010042837.1:0-12061 GCA_004365215.1 Cuniculus paca | reverse complement strand
TTACCCCTGAAAAGCCAATATTTTTCTAAGTTAGCAAACTGGAAAAACTTCCTTATTAATTACTGAATTTTCTGCTTTGTAATGTTCAAACAAAAGCTTCACGAGGGAAGGAAATAACATATGCTAGTAAATTCATTCATACATTCATTCATTCATCTATTTGATAACTATTGAATACCTACTGTGTGCCAGACACTGCGCTTGATATGTGGCACACAGAGATGAATGACCTCTTCCTGAGGAGCCAGTGAACCATGGCATGAAAGAGATACATGCATACAGGTGTGCATGCAGGTAATAAGCAGGCCTCTGTGCTCCTGTAGGCCAGACTGCAAGATCTTTAGAGCCCTGCAAGAGAAGACTCACTGCTGAGCTGAATTCTAAGCTGATATCTGAACATATTTTGAGGGTAAGTTTGAGAACAGTCTTCCAAGTTGAAAGAACAGTCTCGGCACAATCAACAAGAAGGCCATGGCTGGCTTGAGCAAAGACACTGTCTTCAGAATATGTGAAGGAAATAAAGTGCAAAAGATCAACAGATTATGAACGTAAAGGCTATATAAGGATGAGAACATGGAGGCACCAGAACACATGTCAAGGAATTTGCATTTAATCCTTTAAGACAGTATGGTAGTTTTCAAAACATGCTGAGTAGTACGAGGTCCTGGGAGTGAGAGGGGAAGTTAAAAGAATGAAGGGTGGCAGGTCAGGACACAGGCCCTGAGATCCTTTTTCAACCATAGTAGCTTTCCTACTAGGCCTTCTTCTTTTACCTGCTACTTGTTCATTTTTGTCAGTACCTGTCCACAGTGTACAATGCTTACATTCTTTGTGGGAAGTTGGTACATATATACAACAAATCCCAACTCCCTTTTTCATCCTCCTTCCCTCCCCTCCCTCTCTTCCTCCATTTCTTGATCACTTTCCCATGCGTGGAAGATCTATCTCCCTACTTCAAATGATTTTTTGTTTTTCTCCTCTTTAAAAACTTTGTATTTTGTAATAACTTTAGATTTACAGAAAAGTTGCACAAATAACATAGAGAATTATTATATGCCCCTCCCCCAACTGACCCAAATGTCAACATCTTACATTACCGCAGCATGGTGGTCACAACTAAGAAAACAACTGTAGCTGCATTTCTACTAGATAAATCCCAGAACTCATTTGCAGTCCCGGTTTTTCCTCTAGTTTTTCCTAACTGCTCCAGGAACAAATCCAGAGCACCCTGTTGCACTCAATCAACAGGTTACTTTAATCTCTCCCAGACTGTGACTATTTCTCAGTTTTCTCTTATTTTTCATAACACTTACACTCTTGAAGAGTATTGGCCACATATTTCCAAAATGCCCCTTTTGCTTTCAGGTTGTTGGTGTTTTTCTCACAACAGACTAGGATTATGGGGAGGAACATCGTGAAGGCAAGGTATACTATACATCATATGGCATCACGAGGTAAGCAAATAGTATCAATGACTTATCGCTGGTAATGTAAACCTTGATCACTTGGTTAAGGTAGAATTTACTGGAAAGTGATCATTTCTCCTTTTTGAAAGTCAGTCACTAAGCACAGCCCACATTTATGTAAAAGTAATCTTCATTTCCTTGAAAAGGGTACCTACCTGTATTATTTGAAATTCTTCTATGAGGAAGATTTGTCCATTCTACTCCATTTATTTATTTGTTCATTTATTTGTATCATAATGAAGCCAAGTATATATCTTTTCCTTTGGATTATAACCAAATACTATGTCATTATTTTGTTGTTTAAATTGTTCCAGCTATGGCCACTGTGAGCCTTTTTAGGTTAGTTTCTGTATCACTTTGACATTTCTGCATCCTTTTGTTTGGAACATTTTATTCATCCATCCATCCATCCATCCATCCACCCATCCATTTAGGCATACAAGATGCTTCAAATTCATTTTGTATTTTTACCACCTCAGCAATAAAACAATTATTTCTTCAGAATTTACTATTGGAGGAAGATATTTAGAAATGAGACTTAGGCATTCGGTTGCACTGATGCTCCTGGGGTATCACTGTTACTAGGCTACCTCAGCAAAAGATATACATGGAAAACAAAAATTTTAAATTCTATCATAACAGTTAAAAATAAAAGTCAATCAGCATGTGAGGCCTTTAAACTATAAATTACAAAATGTTACTGAAAGATATTAAAAACCTGTATAAACAGAAAGATAGTTTATGTTTATGGATTAGAAGGCTCACATGAATTCTTTCCAAATTGAGTCACAGACTCTACATAGTCTTGTAGTCTTATAATCCACTTGTATGCTTTTTTAGAAACTGACAAGGTAATCCTAAAATGTACTTAAACCAATTTTGCAAAGAAAAATAAAAGATGAAGAGCTTACATCATATGGTCCGAAAATTTACTGTAAAGCTACAGTTATCAGTGCATTTGGAACGGGTATAAAGAATAAGAGAATTCTTGGGACACAGTAGAGCCTGGAAATAGATGCACACACATGTGGTCATCTGATTTTGGAGATCAGTACTAAGGAATTCAATAGGGAAAGGAAAGTCTACAAACAGAATTGAGTAAGAGCAAATGTTCTCATAGACAATAATTACCTTGGCTTCACACAATAAATAAAAAATAAAAATATATCAAATCTAAACATAAAAGTGAAAACTTTAATACAATATAAGTTCTAACTTAGAGATAAAATACTTTTTAAGCATGATACACAGAAAAAAATTCATGAAAGAAAAAAAGACACCTTGATAAATTACAACTCAAAATTTAAAACTACTGCTTATCAAAATCCATTATTCATAGAATAAGCAAGCAAGTCACAGATGGAAAGGAATACGTGGCAAATGTATAGCTTATAAAGTACTAGTATCATACGTATAAAAACCTTTTACAGGCCGGGCATGGTGGCACACTCCTGTAATCCCAGCACTCGGGAGGCTGAGGCATGAGGATTGTTGCAAGTTTGAGACCAGCCTGGCTATAAAGTGCCAAGCCTGGACTGCATAATGACACCCTGTCTCAAATAGAGGGAAAAAAAAAAAACTTTTGCATTTCAACAATAAAAACACAAACAACCCAATATAAAAGTAGCAAAGTAATTTCAAGAGACACTTTACAAAGGAAGATACACGAATGGTAACAAGCATATGAAATGATTTCAACATAGTGGTCAAATAAAATGCATATTTGATCATAATTTACAAACCCACCAAAATGAAAAAGCAAGCGCCAAATGTCACTGAAAATGTGAACAACTGAAACTATCATAAATAGGTGGAGAGACTATAAGTAGCTACTTTGGAAATAATCTGGCAATTTCTTCTAAAATTAAACATACACCTATCTACGACCACAATTCTAGTTTTAGATGTTGACCTAATAGAAATGGAAACCAGTGCCCACAAACAGACTAGTACAAAAATGTTCACAAAAGTTCACTTAATCTAGTTTAAACATGGAAAAAGTTCAGGTGTCTATCAACAGAAGAATATAATATACACTGTGGTAAAATGGAATGCCACTATTCAGCAGTCTATAAAAAGAAACTACAAATAAACCCAGAGGCAGATTATTATGAAAAACATTAAGATATGTGAAAAAAAGCCTGACACAAGAGATGGCGTAGCACTAGATCATATTTATATTAAATTTTAGAACAAAAATGATTTTCTCCGGGAGTGGAGGTGTTGAGGGAAGGGTCATGAGGTAACTTTCCAGGGGTGATGTAGATTTGGGCAGCACAGATATATACAAGGAAATATGCATTGAAGACTGTTTTTCATCAAGTATAAATTTGGCCTCAAAAGAAAAATCATAAAAAATTTTGAATTCTAGTAGCAATTAGGGCAGAGATGTTAACTTGATTGGCTTTGGCACCAGGAGATTGGTGAAACACACTTCTGCAAGTGTCTGGGTGGGTCATAGAGACATGGCCTTAAAGTCTGTATCTGATCCTTCATCATTTCCTCTATGTTACTGTTTTTCTGCTCTGCTTCCCAGTCACCATGAATTAAGCATCTCTGCTTTATCAGTCTTTGGTCATGATGTTTCTCTCTTGGAGTCAGCTAACCATAGACTGAACCCCCTGAAACCACAGGCCAAATTAAAACTACCCCCTTTAAGTTGTGGGTGTCCAGTATTGTCTCTCAGCTATGGGAAATCCAATACACATGCCATTTGGAGGAAAATGTACTTATGTCTACAACTTACTCTGAAATATGCCCAAAAATAAGATGAACATATGGATGGAGAGAAGAGGACAGTGGTGGATCACTGTGGATAGATGAGTGTTCACTGTAAATTTCTTTCAATTTTTCTGCATAAATACTTTTGTAATACAATGTCAGAAAAAAAAATTTTTAAGTCACAACTCGAAAAAAGAAGTTAAAAGAAAAAGTTCCACAAATACTAGCCATCCTTACATAGTCTAAGACTAAATTTCCTATTTACAAAATATAAGTAATAAATAATATCTACTATTTAGGATTCTTAAAAATTATACTTGTTAATATGTGTATAGAAAAGTTTCTGGGATAAGTAAGCACTAAGTAAATATTTCAGCTACCATTTTTAGTAAGCACAAAGTGCCTGTGGCCATCAACCCACATAAATAAAATTTCTTGGAAACAGAAGAGAACCATGTTTGCATACTTTCTTAAAACAATTTTTATGTTTGTTACACGAATAAAATCAGATTCATTGACTTTTCGGCATATGAAAGTCATTTATTAGGGTCCCTAAGTGAATGAACTAGTAGAAAGGAAATAGCACATTTTCCAAAACATATTTTTAGAAATGGTATTTCCTTGACTTTCAATCCAGGAAAATGCTAACACACAGCATGGAACATGAAGGGCCCAGAAAAAGAGAGCCTGCCAGATGCAACAGCAATAAATAGAGTGGGGCCTTGGAGACAGAACACAGGAAAATGTGGAGTCCATCTGAGACTAAGTCAATGGAAGTTAGGGGATTTTTTGGAAACCTTTATGGGGCACCTTTAATTAATTTTCTTATTTATTGGTTCAGCAATCATTTAACTCACAGCCTGTATAAACCAAGTTCTATGCATGCCTCCCAGGAACTCAGAAAAATAAGCTTCATGAGGTAATTTTAGAGAAAAAAGTTCTAAAGTATAGCATAGTGGAAGGTTAATACTATTTACATCTTGCTACCCATTACAATATTCATTTCAAAACAAAATTTTAGCATTTTCAATCAACGGATTAAGCAAGAGCATATTTTCACAAATGATAGGAATTCTGAGATAGGATAAACAAGATAGCAGAATTTCTCACATGGAATATGTCTCATTTGGCTAAGAAGAATGTAATTGAAATTAGGTTTTGTGAATAACATTTTCTTACGGGGTACTATCACTTTTATAAAGAGATATTTTAGTGAAAGTGGAATTTCTTAAAAATATCTATTTCTTTCAACTTACTAACATTTCTAATGAGAAAACTAAGCTCCAGAATATTGAAAATTAGTTGTTTCATCCTATTATGACTATCATCCTTTGAGTTATCAAAGATATATACTTGTGAGAATTCTAAGAAACTGTGACTAATAGATTTTGACTCTGGAATTTTAAAACAGTAAATATTTTTTTTAATTGAACAAAAAGAACATTCTATTCCCTTAGCTCATCATTTTGAGGGCAAGATTATACACTCTTTACTAATATTTAGGATAGACTTTCTAATAGTGGTGATATTGTTCTGTAAATAACAATCTGTGAAAAATTTCAAGTAAGTAAAAATGGTCTTTGAAAATTTATCTGGAAAAAGTTTGCTTATGTTATTTATTCAAGTGCTGTCAATATTGTGGAAATGAATCTAGCAAAATGTCTTTTTCAGAAAAATATGTAGTTTCCTGTGTCTATTTTAAAAAGAACTCCCTCTCCTACCTCTCTAGTCACACATACAAGCTGTGCTATCAATAGAAATGAAAGATAAAATTAAAGAAATGCAGGCTGGATGGCCAATCCTGGGATAATAGGGAAAAGAAGGCTGTCTAGCAATTACCCCTTCTCCCCTTATCTTTTCCTGCTCTTATCTCCCCCAGTTTGGGGGTACTGGCATGGCTGTACTCTATAACCTTCTCCTGAGCGGAGACACGAGAGGTCAGGTAAGTGCCCTCCACATAAATATCTTTTCATTTTTTTCTTTGAAAGAAATCTTACAGTTAAGAAGAAATAAAATGCTCTATGTAAATGAAAATAATCAGTCACTTAGAAGTCATTTTTGGTGTTACATCACCAATATAACTATAATTTTAAAATGTCCTTTCACTTTAAAAAGCAATGTATTTATTGACGAAGTATTTCAAGGATCTATATTCAAATTAAGTTTACCGCTGACCTTAGGTGAATTTGCTGTTTTCTAAACTAAAATAAGCTACTTATCCCAGTAAAGCCAAACTTTTGTAGTTTCTTCCAGCATGGATCATGTTAGAGTCAAATATTAGTGAAAATCAGGGATTTACATAGCAAGGTGGAGCGTATAGTTGCTGTTGCTGTGGAGGTTTTCATCAACCCAACATGTTACTGCAGTTCCTTGAAAGTGGACAAATTCCCTTGAAATTAAGCATCGCCTAATTCCAACAAGCGCGCTGCCCAAGGGCATCCAAATCAGGGAGGCTTCGCTATATTAATTTTTTCTCTTATACAAGTGTTCTTAAAAACCCTGTCCTTAAGTATTTATGTCTGTGACTCAAATATTAAGAGCATACTTGAAATTTAGGATTTGTCTAAGTTACTAATACTTATCAGGTTTGTTTTTTCACCTAGAATTATTAATCTAATTTATCTTCTCAACACTTTTGGGGTTAATTATTATTTTCAAAGAGTGCATAGCTGTTTCTATATAAAAGAATCCAAATTCAGGTTTCAATTTACTCAAAATGAAGTTGCTGGTCTTATCTGAATTAAGAACCACCCTTATCTTTTCACTCCACTCCATTCATTTTCAAATAGATATTTTGTAATAGGTATTTTCTCAAATTTTTTTGAAAAACTTAATACCTATTATCATAACCATACTTCCTTTTGCTAAACTATTTGGTGGTCTAATTATTGTTTTAAATGTGGACCCTGAAACAAAAGGAAAAAAAATGTAGAAAGATGACAGCAGGTTTATTACTAGACACCTTTCCTCTAGTGATCTTGGCTGGCACTGAAACCCAGTGGCTCCATTCCAGCTCCTAAGAGACTCAATCTGCAGGGAAAGAAAGAGGCAGGTGAGGAAGGGTGTAGGTCTGGTGGTAATTTGAGCTGAGTCCCAGTGCAATAACTGGGAGGCAGACAGATGGACAATGCTGCTACTTGACATTCTAAGGCAAAATCTACCAGAAACAGAATTTACCATTTGTTGAAATTCCATTGCAGTTATTAGAATAAACATGCTGAATCAGAAACTAAGGGCATCAACAGATCTATCATTATGATGGTTATTGATAAGTGTCAAATTTAGTGTTAAGAAAATAGTACTGATAATTTCAAATTGGAAACATCAATAACCCCAGAAAAATTCTATTTAAAAGCACGTAGGAACTGAGAGTGAAAAGGATTTCCCTGCTGATTCCACACATCTGCACAAACTTAAGAACAGTGATGACAGCCAGTAGAGTAGCGACAGGGAAAGAGCGTCAGAATTTCTGACAGAAACCGTATTTTCTGAGGAGTTATACTCAGTTACAGAAGTCTACCAAAAACCACACTTGGCACAAATCTTAGCTTAGCAGAATTCCATCAAATACAACAAAAATAAAGACTTAAGGAGGTAGAGGGGGAGCCCTACAAACCTTTCACAAAAGATCAAAAACATTGCTAAAGGAGACCAAAGGAAGTTCTCAATACTTATTAATTAGTGCTTTTATATAGAAAATTACATTTGGAAAGTAGTAAGATCATTTACACTGTAATAACTTCCAGTTTCTAGAAGGAAATTAATAATTGAACCTAGAAAAAGCTCTGTTCCTTCTAGAAATAGTTGCTTTTTACTCTTGAATATTTTAAATTGTGTTGTTAGTAGTGGCAATTTGCTCAGCCCACAATCATATACAAAAATATAATTGATGGGGAGGGCAGGGAGTTTTAATCTCTTAGATTGGCAAAACAAGAACAGAATTTAAAAAACTGTCTAAACTCTAGGAAACACAGCTCTTAAAATTTTAATGTAGAGGACACTTTATTTCCATGCTCTAAATAAGCTGTGAACCCTAAACACACTTCTTGGAAAGTGATGCTGTCAGTTAACTCTAACCTTTCCTTTGTTTTAGATCTCAGTTTTCAGCACTGGCAGTCTAAGTACTAAAGTCAGTGTTCCAACAGATAAAAGATAGTAAGAATTCTAAAATATCTCTGAGCCAAATGACCATGTACCCTCTACAAAAACTTACTACTTTGTTTATTCATTTGATCCTTCCAAAAGGTTTACCATATGCTATTCCAAATACTTTCTAAAACAACCCTAAAATCTACCAAAAATACAAATATAGTACTTGTGAGTTTTTTTTTTTTTTTTTTTTTTTTGGTGGAGGGGTGCTAGGGAGTGAACCAAGGGATTTATACATGCTAGACAAGCACTCTACTAATGAGTTTACATCCTCAGTTTGTTTGTTTGTTTATTTATTTTTACTTTGAGATAGCGCCTTGCTAAGTTCCCCAGGCTGACCTCAAACTTGTGATCCTCCTGTTTCAGTCTCCTGAGTGGCTGGGGTTACAGGCATGCACCACTGGTTTCATTTCAGAATTTTCAATAGCTTCCATTTTGTGAGGGAACCAGATACTAAGCAAACATTTATGTAGAAATAGGCCTGAAATTCGTAATAAAAAGCAAACTTTTAAAAAATAATACACCTTTTTGCCATGTTATTATGAAACAAAGAGACAAAAGGAAAATTTTTTCTAGGTGTAACAGAAAAGAAAAAGCCTGCAAAGGGACTGGCCTCCTAAATAATGGAGTATAAAAGAATGTGCAGGGCTGGGGATTTAGCTCAGTGGCACAAACACCTGCCTGGCAAGTGTGAGGTCGTGAGTTTGATCCCCAGTACCAAAACAAACAAACAAAGAATGTGCAAATGCACTTCAAAAAAGAATCTCTCAGGGACATCAACATAACAATAGAAATGCAGGAGTGAAAATAATTCTTTCTTCCTTCATTCTATTTTGTCTTTTCACTATTTTCTTTACCAATGTTTACTCTTCAGACACAATTATATTTAATTGAGATGGAACTGATAAAGTCATATTAGAAACTATTCATTAAAAAGTCAATAGCAAAGGGCAGAAGCACATTTAGCAGAAACAACAAAATAAAACATACACCTGGTTGACAAGAGAGAAATAAAAGATTCTGTAATACAGTATAAAGAGCGGGTGCTCCCCAAGTGCCTATTTTCACGCTGGTGGGATACAGCAGTAGCTCACCAGAAACTCACACTAGATGAGAAGGGTACAGGTAAGTGGCTGTACAGAAAAAACAAAAGAGTGGTAAAAATTCAGTTTTTAAAAGATGGGCAGCCAGGCATGGTGGTGCATGCCTGTAATCCCAGCACTTGAGAGGCTGAGGCAGGAGGGTCAGTTGGAGTGTAAGGCCAGCCTAGGCTACATAGTGAGATCCCTTCTCAAAACCTCCAAAAGACAAAACAACAAAACAAAACAAAACAAAACAAAACAACTAAAAGGTGATACAGAACACTTCATTTGTGGAAAACTAACAACTAACTTATGAGTGAACCAGACATCCATGTATTAATGGAAACAATCTAAGAGAACAATATGGAGAAAACCAAATTCCAAATGTATATATTAGTATAACGCCATCTAAATAAACTTAAAAATAATGTACATACAGGTAAGTAGATACAAACATATTAATTATTAATATATACACTAAATAAAGTAATATACAACTTTATTATAATAATATTACTTCTGTAGAGGGAGAGGTAGGAAAGATGGTGATTTTCTTTAACTTTAAAAATTTGAGATCTAAAGCTAATGTAGCTGTTGCAAAACATTTTAAAATATGGGATTGGATGGCCACATATACTTTACTCTTTTCCATAAACTACTTCATAATGAAAGTTAATATATATATATTTTTTAATTTTGTTGCATAAATGAAGAAAGTTGTAGAGATTCAGACAATTAGAGGGAACCGTTCCTGTAAGTCTAATTTTCTTATTTCTGAGATGGGAATGTACAAGGCTGATCATTTTCTATCTTCAGAAAGAGGAACAATGGTGAGTTAATATAGAAGAAAAGTTGTACTTGATATAAGAAGTAAATGCCACATTTGGCAAATGGATGGTCATTTCCAGATGAAAGTGGATTGTCTGAACATGATTATATTGCATTCTCTTGCTTCAAAAGAGTGTTTCAACTCATGCACTATTCATTTAGGTTACATTTTTTCTTACAGACTGTGAATGTAAGGTTTAAGTGACACGGTTAACGGATGACACACTTTCATTGCTTATTCAAATATATAGTGTCTGGATTTTGGAATAACAATTTGCACACTTAAAAGTGTTGACCAGCTGTGCAAGACCACAACCAATTTTTTTTCTTAAGTCCTTCTAAAACTCTTTTTCTTTCAAACTTGACATTAAATGTTTTCTATTTTCTTTTGTGTTGGTTTTTTGAGATAAGTTCTTACTATTTAATTCAGTCTGACCTTGAACTCACTTTGTAGCCCAGAATGACCTGGAATTCAAGGTGATTTTCCTGCCTCATTCGCCAAAGTGCTGGGATTATAGGTACGTGCCACCACACCTGGCTTTATTTTTTTACATTTTCTAATATAATCTCAGTGAGCTCATTTGTGGCATTCTAGGGGCATCCAGGAGGAAGAAACTTACTAACATTTCATTAGCTTTGAATTACAAATAATTCTTGGAATAAAAGAAACTACTCTAATCATAGTGAAAATAAGCCTGATAGACTTCCCTAACGAGGCAAGAGTTACATGAGATATTGTTAGGAGCAATGTATCAAAAACACAAGTGGTATCACATAGCATATGTTTTTTCTGAAAAAGCAGACTCTCTGCATGAAGATGAGATATATGCTCCCATAAGAGGGCATACTGACTTATAATTTTCAATATTATATTCTTGTATTTTTTATTACATGGTAGTTTTCAACTAGCAGAGGACTGTGTTCTCATAAAGCTAATACTTATTCTTCCATATTTATGGAGCTCATAGTGCATTACAGGGAATGAAAAACTCTGAGAAGTCAAATATAACTTGGTATCCTATGTACAAAAAAATACAGGTTAGGAAAATCACTACTTTTATAAATCTGACTCAGGAACTAAGTCACAAAGCATTAAATAATTAAGTAACACAAGATAATGGAAGTCCTTGGATATTATTTTTCTCTCTAGCCAAAAATGAAGCCTTTAAAATAGGTGGCAAATCTTACCATGTAGGATTCCTCATTTTACTAGAAAGCCAAGAGTATGTTCCTTTCAGTTCTCATTTTCATCTCATTTTCATCATTTACATCACCGTGTATATTCAGGGGAAGCTAAGGCAGATACTCAGTGTAATCCCACTATTAAAAGTGAGATATCACAACTTGGAACTGTGCCATTAAGTCATGAGTTCTACTGTTCAGTTATTAGATAACACCTGTAGTAGGTAGCCCAGTGATTTCTTACATTAAACTCTTTCTTACAGAAAACAATGAAAATGTGTTTTTCTGTGGAGAGGTTTTTACTTGAATATAGTTCCAAGACAGAGGTTCCATGGTACAGTGCATTGCCAGGGGAAATCTGCTTCTTAATAAAGCTTTTGTAGATAAAATTTTGAAAGGTCCACTGTTTCTTTGTCATCTGCTCTTAATTTAGGGCTCAATATTTGAGCCCTTGGAAGAATCAGGAGGAGGAGAAGGAGTTGTCAAAGTCATTTTATTTTACTACACGTGACAGTTGAGCTTAACTATAAATTTCCCAGGATTATGAGATTGCTGAAGAGGTGACTGGATCATGGGGCTACTATAGTCATTAGTGGGTTAACCCACTGGTGTTCAGAGCTGAATGTGCTGTTA